>JBBPBX010030035.1:3694-29906 GCA_038048925.1 Garcialebias charrua
GCGTAATTTACACGGGGGATGGGGGGGTTATAACCCCCCCAATAATTTGATCAAGTCAATATAACCCCCCCAATAAAATGACATCATTTCAAGCTCCCGGATTAACTGGAGGTGCGCGTGGAGGAGCGCGTTTCAGCAAACTGCTCTCTCTCTGCGTAAAAGCTGCCGTTCAGTTCTCAGCCTCCCCCTCCTCCTCCCCCTCCAGCAGCAGCCAGCGACACGTTTTCCACACGCTAAAACTTTGCATTACTGTAACTCTGCAACGGTTTGCGCTATCAGAAAAAATCAAACGTGTTTGAAAGAAATCAAAGTGCGCTTTTTGGCTGTTTTGGGAGTATTATAGTAATCACCTTCCCGCAGCTCAGGAATGCAAGTTTTTGTGTTCAGCACGAACGGAGCGTGCAGAGTGAGGAGGAAATACATGAGAATCAGCAAAAACTATCTCAAACAAATGTACTTCAACGAATAAAAAGACAGATTCCTGGATGATTTGAATTTGGAGAAGGAGTTTCTTTTTGTTCTTCTAAAGAAAAACATTTGATCAATTGCATAACTTTTTGAATTTTATTTCTGAATGCATGAGGCCTGTTACTTTGTGGATAATAGTTTTATACTGGGTACACAAAATAGGATATAGTTTTATTTTATATTTTATTTTATATTTTACTTTGTCGTTGGAATAGTATATCAAGTCTATAAGATATTACAATATTCATCAGTTTGTACTTTGTTTGTGAAGAAGATAATAAAGAGAAATGTAGGGAGGGGAAATTCGCCTGTAAATAGTTTGAATTGTTAGTCTGTTTCTTATTTGTAAAAATAAGTGAGAATAAAAAAAACATTGTAAATATGTTCAAGTGTTGAAATTGTTAATTTGTGATGCAAAATCTGTACTTCATGTTCAAATGCAGTGTTTTATTTGCATAAAATCTCTAAAATCCAATTTTGCTTTTTGTTTTTTCTTGATGTTAAACAGTTTTAATAGTTGTTTTGTAACAAGTATAATGTAAAATAATGCCAGATATTGAAAGTTCTAAATATTCTAAACAAATGTGCTGAAGCACTTGGCCATAGGACATTTTCTTCATATTTTCTAGTGAAAAACAAGTAAAAAATGCAAGGCGGAAATTTGAGACTTAGGTTTAAAAGGGTTAGAGGCCGTGGCAGGTTTTGTGTTTCAGCTTCATGTTCTCCTCCATGAAGACTGAGCCGGTTTGGATATTGTCAGTCCATACAGTGGGCGTTATTAGCGGAGCCTGCGTCATCGCTTGTAACGGTGACAACGTACCTTTAAACCGGAGGTACAGGAGGGCAATCTCACTGTTACGTATAGGGATGATAATAACTGATAATGGCCATTTAATGGTTGATATCATCCGAAACGGGTGACTCTGGATGTGTGTGTCAGCTTCACCTGGTGTCACATGCTGTGTGACGTCACCGTTTGAAGAAACATTTATTTATTTATTTCACACCAAGACACAAACAGGTGTTTGGTGCTTTTGTTTGAAAGTCCAAAAACAGCTACAGGCTGATACCAAAGATAAGCAGCATGGTTTTGTTTGTTTAGAGTCAAAGTGTAATATGCTCTGCAGTTTGCCACACTGTATTCTTTGATGTAGACTGTTGTCATGAATTGTGCACAAGACTTTTGCTGTATATAGTTTATTGGTGTCAATACAGTGGTGAAAAAAAATAATCTTTTGTGTTTTTGACTTTCTTTCATAGATAATTGCTGCACTCACAAAATCAAATGATTTGAAACTGCCATAGTCTTGCAAGTGCTTTAACACAGTTGAAATGAACTGGTTAAATACACAGCTGTAACTCTCTTGTTTTTAGGTAACTTTAATATGATTTCAATTTACACAATATGAACATTTAAGCATAATTGCTGAAGATGACATGCAGGGTTTTACTCTGCTCTTGTCATATTACAGGTAGTCCCCGATTTACGAGCGCTCTGATCTGCGAGGTTCCAGACTTACGAGCTACGAATTTTTGGAAAAAACGAAAAAAATACTGAGTTTTCATGTGTTTTTTCACCACAGTTAGTTAGCTAAGCATATGGACACACGTTTCCGATCATTTTTATGCACTCATAAGCAGTTTTTGGATGAAAATAGAGTGTTTGTAGTCGCGCTAGCGAAAACCGTTCCAATTTACGAGCGAAATTCCGGATTTACGAGAGAAATGGCGGCCGTTCCAAATTACGAGATTTCCGGTTTACGAGCGCCTCGTTGTAACGGATCTCGCTCGTAAATCGGGGACTACCTGTATGGCTGTATTTGAATCATTTGTTGTAATTTTTCCTAGTTAAACTGTAGTGAACCAGGTAAATACACACTCTTTGAAAATTGTGAAATTAAGGTATGTTATATAATAAATCTTAAAAATGTAAAATATGTGTTATGGCTGAAAAAAATGCAGAAAAATAGTGAGTTTTTTTCTTACTTGTTGAACCTATGTGGAACAAAAAAGGAGCAAAATAAATACAGTGAAAACAGGAAAGTTAAGTAAATCACAGTAAAAGCATTACAATATATTTTAACCCTAAAATATCCTGAATCCTTTAAAAAAATAATTTATTCGATAAATAAATAGGTAGAGAGCATAACCCCCCAATGTTAGACCTAAAGTTATGCCCTTGCCCCTGGCACAAACAGAGTAATATTGTGTATGTTGTTCAGTGTCAGGAGGGCTGTGATCAGTCTTATATCTGGGCAGCACGGTGGCACAACTGGTAGAGCTGCTGCCTCTCAGCGAGAAGGTTGCCGGTTCAAATCCCGGTCCGGGGCCTTTCTGGGTGGAGTTTGCATGTTCTCCCCGTGCATGCGTGGGTTTCCTCCGGGTACTCCGGTTTCCTCCCACAGACCAAAAAACATGCTTGTTAGGCTGATTGGTGACTCTAAATTGACCCTAGGTGTGAGTGTGAGAGTGGATGGTTGTTTGGTGTGAGTGAGACAGGTCCCTCTTGTAAATGAGTCCCCGTGACTCAACGAGGCTAGCCTGTATAAATAAAGGTTGAATGAATGAATGAATGAATATCGGGGAAACTAAACAGCCACTGTCCAAAAGCATGGCCCAGCACAGAAGATCAACATCATCAGGTCAGGACTCTGCAGTCTACACTCATCTCCACGCCAGCGGTCACTCTTTCAGGGATGAAGATGTTCACATCCTTGATAGAGAGGAACGATGGTTTGAGAGAGGAGTAAAGGAGGCCATCTTTGTGAAAAGAAACCGTCCATCATTAAACAGGGGTGGAGGCCTCCGGGTTCAACTGTCCCCCTCTTACAATGCTGTTATTGCTAGTATCACTCAGCCCTCTGTGAATAGCAAACAACCATCAGGGTGCTAACGATCCATCGTTAGGCTGATGGTCCTCCTTGATCATGTGAGCAGCTGGTTTCAGGCTGTCATCAGCCAACTGGTTGATCCACTGTGAGAGGGTGCTATTTATAAGACTGAGCTGAATACAGCATCTCAGACTGAGGAAGTCTTTCGGACGAAAGACGAAACGTTTCTACAATTTTTTTGCTTTGTTTTGTTTTTTGAATGTCCAGAGGACCAGACTTAGCTTTTTTAGATAAACACTTTAATATTATAAAGCAAAGGACTGACGGGGCAGCCTAAACTTACATGAACCATGGAATGAGGAACAAGACAGGCTAGTAGGACAAGACATGGAAGACCCAACGATGACGCGACAAAGGACAGATTGGCAGACAGAGTATATATACATACATACAAGACAGGAAGTAATGACACACACCTGGGAACAATTAACAGAACAGGGCCGGGAAACTAATCAAACCTGGGATGTAGAGATTACACTAAACTGAAAACTAAACTGAAACCTAAACTGAAACCAGTAGCAGAATTAAACTAAACATGAAACTAGAAGCAGGTAAACATGGAGATTTAATCTAGGAGTAAAGGACTGAAGATGTAGAAACTAAAAACATAAATTAAGAACTGATAAACAAGGAGACCAGGGCCAGGGGAATTATCAAACCTAAAACATTAATAAATACTAAAGCAGGATCTAGGGAATTAAGCTAAACATGAAACTAGGAAAACGGAACAGGACAGGAACAGGGAAAACTAATAAAACTAAGAACAAAGATCAGGAACTGGCTGACAGAAAATCACAAGGAGAACAGACAAATGATGCCCACTAGATGGAGCTATCCCTACAATTCTTGCCTGGCCCAACCCTAATTTGGGTTGGGCGGGGCCGGGCTCCAGGGGCCTCATGTATCAACGGTGCGTACGCACAAAAACCGTGCGTACGTCACTATCCACGCAAAACTCCGTATGTATCAAAACTGAACTGAACGTGGATATGTGCGCACCTCCACGCCAGCCCCATGGCTGGCGTACGCACGTTTCTGTGTTTTTTTTTCCTTTGGCGACACTTACAGGTGATTCTGGAAACTGTTCATGATGAGGAAATTATTATTATTTCCACCCAAACACACATGAGTAACAATTATTACATCCACATGGACGCCATCAGAATATAACCTGCAGAAAATATAAAAAACAGAAAGACTGAATAGTTCTGCACAGCTTAAATTCTTGTTTGCTGTTCATTATTAGCTGTTTTAGCAGTTGAAGAACGTGATGCATGATGGGACAAGACGACATTCCTCTGTTGCAGGGTATATTTAAATGAAAACAACGTTTTTCTTTGTTTTTAATTCATTCCAGAATTAAAGAACACAAGAAAACTATTTTAAAATAAACCACAAGGAATCCTCTTTTTCCTTCATTTCATGTATTGTTTCATTTCATGTTGTTCTTTCTAAATAGTGTTCTTGTGTTCTTTAAATCTGGAATGAATAATAAAAAAAAAGAACATTGTCCCATGCGGGAATCAAACTCATGATCTTTGGGACGGAAGGCGAGCACGCTACCCACTGACCTATTTAGGCATGTTAGAATAGCTGGGTCAACTTCTCGTTTAAAAGTGGACGGTTTGTTGTGCGCTGAGCGTGCCAAACAAAACCTTTTTCTGTGCCTCTCTACGTCACTCAGAAGTGTCTCCAGTTCACAGTCCGTGAAGTTACTCTTTTTTCCACGTTTCGACATGATTTGCAATAGAGCAAAGACGACATTCCTAACGTGCAGGGCATATTTAAATGAATTTGCATATTTATATGGAGGCGTGTCAAAGGCGGAGTCGGCCACTCTCTCATGTGCGCTCAATTCCACGTTGATTGTGATGTACAAAAGGAATGTGCGTGGATTGCGGCGTACGCACAGTTTGATACATCTGGATTTTTTTGTGCGTACACAGTTTTCTGGATTTGACCGTACGTCACTTTTCAGTAAGAAATCCATGCAAGTCTTTGTACATGAGGCCACAGGTTTGGGTAAGAAATGACAGTTTTAAGAAAGGGTGTATCTTAGACAGCAAAGAGTCATTATCAACATTTTATCACTTGCAAAGCCCTGAAATCATCCATTCTGTGTCCAGATTTTTTCCATTTACTTTTTTGTTCAGTTCTTTCTTTAACATGAGATTTCATTTCATTGCTAGATTAATAATTCACAAATCTAACTTCTTCCCAAAAGGAAAGCCACAGATCCAGGGCTTTATTTGCANTTTCTTCTGGTATTTACACACAGCAGTAAACAGTAAAGCGCAAACAGAAGCTAGAACAGCAAGGCTGTGTCTGTGTCGGGAGAGCAAACTCCAATGCACGCAGCATGGTACTTTACACAGAGCAGTGCGTTCACTAGCATCGGAACAGCCACGATGCATTCAAGACCATAGGAACTATGAAATTCAGAAAGAAACAAGCAGTAACCAAATAGAACCGAGCTCAGTAAACGAGCCAACTGCACAACAGTGTGGGTTTTCTAACAGCTTTGTTAATAAAGGTTAATAAAGGTTGAATTAATATACTTCATTATAATCAGACTTTTTAAAGAGCATGTCAGCCTTTCATTATATTTGCTCTGTATGTGTTATGTTTACATTTTTAGTGCACAAGCTGTGTTTTTGGTTTTGTTACGCAGGAAAAAAGTACATATTTTTGAGTCATTTCTTTTGTACAGTTTCAGTTGTTTGTTAATAAATGTACCTTTGTGACAGTTGGGACAAAGCTTTGACTCAGAAATATATTTTTGACATTACTTTATGGAAACAAAAGATATTGAGATATGTATCGTAGATCGTCACTCATCTCAAATATATTGAGATATTTATGTTGGTCCATATCACCGAGCCTTGTGTGAATCTAATGATTACCTGTACTTTGGAGTTTCATTAAAATTGTCCAACGGTTTGAGACATTTTCAGATAAACACACAAGTAATTACAGTACTTTGTAAAAAACAAAAAAAAAAAACTCATTATTGGGGTATTTTTGGTTGTTTCTGGGCGTTGTGTTCCCTTTGTCACCATTTTTGTTCTCCATCAGTTTCTGCCTCTTCAGCTCCTGACCTGTCCACTCACACCTGTCCCCAGGTGTCATCATGCCAGGTGTTTCCACACCTCTCATCAGTCCCTGTATATACAGTTGTTCAGTTCCCATTTCCACCTCAGTCGAGCATTGTTCGAGCTTCATGTCATATCCCGTTCCCTTTGTGTCTCCTTGTACTCTTCAGTTCATGTAAAGTGTTGCTACGCCAAATGTTCGTTTTGTTTATTAGGGATGTTAGGTTTCATTTGAGCTGCTAGTGTCCACAGTGTCATGACAATCCATGCAGCAGTCTAATCCTGGCTAACACTGAGCACACACAGTGGATGCTGGGCAGGTACGTACCCTCATCAGCTGTCAGTCCCAGCCTTATATCATTACTGTTAACTAAGTCCTCTTCTTGTCTCACTGGTTACTCTATAAAAGATCTGTCCACTCACTCTGAACAAAGTTAGATAACATTAGGAGGCACGTTAAACTTTAACAATAGCATCACAATGCCATTTATTCAAGCAGCTACTCTGTAATTGAGTTACTAACAGGCTGAGAGAAGAAACATGTCTGGTTTATAAATCAGATTTGTCTGCTTTCTATAATATGGAAAACTATTTAACTCTGAGAGCAGACTGTAGCGATCATACGAGAGGAGTTATTATAATATCTGACGTGCTTGCATTGGGATACAGTTTGTTGAAAATATCTGGGAGCAACAGTGATGCGTTTCCAGCTCGAAACAGGATTAGTGTGACAGTCAGAGGTTGAGGGAAGGAGGAGGAGGAGGGAGGAGAGCAGCCCCTAAGTGACTCTTTCATTTGTATGCCAGTGCATGGCTGAGAGGCGTGTTGTTAAAAGATAAGGACTGGCCTCTGAGGCCTCTGCTCTGCCGCTGTATGTTCCAACAGCAGTATCACAGCCTCTCCACTCTGCGCTACAATACCTACTGTAACAGATCACATGCTGCTGACACCAAGCAGGCTTTTCAGGAGTTGGAGCTGCTCCCTGCAGCCTGAGCTAAATCCAAATGACTGCAGAAACTCACTGTCCTCACACTATAGACACACTATTATCAACCAAACATGCTGAACGGTCTGTGCCAAGACCTTAAGGCTGCATCAAATGAAAAAAGGGAGAACATTATAAAAATGAAAAGAAGAAGAAAGCTTTGCTGTTCCCAAACAATTAAATAACAGCATCCATTAAATAATAGCACCATCTGCTCATAGAAACAAGTCTGCAACAGAGCCCATAGCTTCTTAAGCTGGTGAAGATTCTCAGTCGTCCAGGACATGATAAAATCAAAAAAGGCGTTCAATACAGCATCAACTGGACTTTATTTGTTACAGAAAATGTTTCGCTTCCCATCCGGGGAGCTTTATCAATTCAATGAGCAGCATGTGAAAATGAAGCTTTTAAAGGGCTGACAGGAAGCACACACACAAGGCACACACACACATCTACTGTATGCAAATTGACAAATCACACCACACCTCAGCCTCTCAAAGTTTTGTTAGTCTAATTCACAAACGGGGCTCCTCTGTTCACATCAGGTGTCAGACGCCTGGGAATCAGCTCAAGGGCTGCACTATATGTTTTAGAAAGTTGGAATCTTAGACCTCCTCCTCTGTTTAACGATGGTTTCTCTCTTTTCAAATAAACCGCTTCTTTCACCCCCCTCTCAAACCACCTGTGTTCTCTGTCCAAAATGTGCACATTCTTGTCCTCAAATGAGTGTCCCTTGTCCATGAGGTGGAGGTGAACAGCTGAGTTTTGTCCAGAGGAGGTTGCTCTCCTGTGTTGAGACATTCTTCTGTGAAGAGGCTGTTTAGTTTCTCCAATGTATAGGTCTGGACAGTCCTCGCTGCACTGGACTGCATACACTACACCACTCTGTTTGTGTGTGGGTGTTTTGTCCTTAGGGTGGACCAGCCTCTGTCTGAGAGTCCTGCTGGGTTTGAAATGTACTGGGATGTTGTGTTTGTTTTTAATCCTTCTGAAATTTTCTGATACTCCAGCAACATAAGGGATGACAATGTTTTTTCGTCTGTTCTCATTTTTCCGTTCATTATTGTTTTTTGTCGATTTCCTCGCTGACTTGACAAAAGCCCAGTTAGGATATCCACATGTTTGGAGAGATTTTTTTGATGTGTTTCTGTTCCTTTACCTTCCCTTCTGTCCTTGTGGGGATGTGTTCGGCCCGGTGCTGTAAAGTTCTGATGACAGAACGTTTGTGTTCCAGTGGATGGTGAGAGTCAAACAGAAGATACTGGTCTGTGTGGGTTGGTTTTCTGTAAACTTCAATGTTGAGGCTGTCCTCTCCCTCCATGTGAACCAAACAGTCCAAAAAAGGCAGCTTGTTGTCGTTAGCATCCTCTCTGGTGAACTTGATGTTGTTGTCGACCGAGCTAATATGTCTGGTGAACGCTTCCACCTCCCTGGTCATAGCTTCTTAAGGACAAAGGCAGCACAAAGCTCCGAAGACAACAAATAGTCCAGAAGTTTCACCCCTTGGCCATCAATCTCAGTCTGAAATTTCTCAAAGACACTATGTGTCATTTATTAAGCTCTTCTTGCCAGCATATTTAAAAAAGCTGAACAGGCTGAAATCTACTGGAGCTTTTTGCTGCAGGGGTAGAACTTTAACTCACATCATCAGACTGAGGAAGCCAAAAAGGTGGATCCATGCATCAAATTAAATTATCACTTCCCTGGGTTCTGCTTGACAAATGCCTCTGCTTCTGTTATTTTAACACTTTTGCTTTTGATGTTAGCAAAGTTGTAAATGAGTCAAGTTGTGTCTGCCAAGTATTAATCCATGTCATTAATAAATTAGCCCTACAGAGAAACATCTGCACTTTGAGACGCATCATCAATCACTACTGCCTGAAACACTACTGCTGATCTTTAGTGGAATCATGAGGCCTCAGGGCCTTCCTAACATAACCCAGACACGACATGAAGAAGCCACTCACTCTTACATCTGGGCATAATTTAAAGTCACTGATACAACAAGCCAATATACTTTTGGATTGTGAGCAAAACTAAAAAGGGGAAATGAAATAGGCATAAAGAGAAACCAAACAGGCACTGGGAAAAGATGTCCAAATCCAACAGATCCAACTGACCCTTGACATACAGCCATACCAATTATTGACAAGGACAATAACTAAGAATGTGTGACACAGGCCTGAACAAGTTATTTACAGTCAGGCAGCCATTTAGCCAACACCTAAACAGTAAGACTGGTTTCAGACCATCTGATCCAAATGTATACAGGAGACAGGATGATGGTGACAAGCATGACAAGGCGTGGCACCCTGCTGTGACCCTCTACCTCACAGACCATCAAACTGAGTGCCTTAAAGGTTTTTTAATTCAAACCAAAATCCCTAAACCTTCTTCCTTCCAGCAACCTCCTGCAGCTCATCCAGTAATGTACACATGAGGCATTTCCAGGCCAGCTGTGACAATAGTTTCTCCACCCAGTTTGGGCAAATTCAAAGGTCGTCTCCCAGTGAAACATAACACATTTCACTTGGAAGCCATCAAAAATAGATCTTTACCAAATTCCCAAACCACCTTTCTAGTAGGAAGATATTTTCATCAGCTTGAATTGAAGATATCATTCTTCTGGTCGTTATTCATAGTTCATGGTCCTTAAGTCAGTGTTGGAACATGCGTAGATCAGTTGTTAAACTGAGAGTTTTGCCTTTTGGCTGATGTCTGTCTTTGATTTTTAAGTGTTTAAATGGACTTGCACCTACACCATTAAGTGATTGCATACAGAGACTGCATGGCAATAGCAGATCTACCAGAGCGGCTTTGCATGGAAATATTAAGGTCCCCTTCAGAAGAACCACTTTTGCACAAGGTTCTCTGTCGGTGAGAGGATCTACAGTTTGGAACTCTCTTCCTGCTATTATAAAATCCACAACCAGTTTCAATATGTTTAAAAAGCAAGCAAAACTCTGGTTATGTCAAAAACAGAAATGTACCCATTTTTGACATATTACATTTATCTGTTTTGTATCCCTTATGTTGTGCTATTTTTAAGGACTACCACTTCAATTTTTAGATTTATTTTATTTTATTTGTTTATTTTTTTTATTTGTTTATTTTTATTTTTTTTCCTTCTTAAAAGCCCATCTAGGGACAAGTGCTGCGAATTAGCTGTTGCTATTGCACTATGATGCAAACATGGGACTGCTGTTTTACTCAGTTTGTCTATGTCTATGTGTGTCTGTCCCTATCAAATAAATCAAATCAAATCAAACCATGGTAGACTGTTACCAATCCACCTATCAATTTGCTGCTCTGTTCAACCCACACTTTCCCTAAAGTTATTTTAACACTATTGGTGCAAACAGTGTTGGAAAAGTCCAGTTGAACTTTCCTGAGCCACCAGACGGTCCGCCTGCATTGCTTTGAGCAAGCTCAAAAGTTCTGCTCCATAGCCTCACGTAGCTCATTCCACACCTCAGTTTTTATCTCTACAACCACCAAAGTCTGTTTGGCATAGCTGTCAGTTGTTTCCAGAATCCTACAAGCTGTAGGATTCATTTTTTTTACCCAAAGGATCTATACATCTGTGCCACATCTATGAAAACTTGTTGAGTACTTGTTAGAGACTAATGGATTCATGCAGTAATGGTGAGCATACAGAGGATTACTGTAGTATTGAACAATAAGAAACAATACAAATTGTACCCTAGTGCATGCCCAATAATCCAAGTAGAAAAATCTAAAAAAGCTAAGTCTGGTCCACTGGACATTCAAAAAACAAATTGTACAAAACAAATTGTACAAAAAAATGGCACACTGAACACCTCTCATTTACTTAGTATCCCAAAGGAAAAAATAAACCAGTTCCATCTATGTGACATAGTTTCTGCTACTTTAAAGAGGCTTCTTAGACCCAGTTCTACACTGACAGCTCAACAGGTAAAATGTCATGAATCCTCATCCTCAAAATGAGAATTCCATCTTGTCTATTCCTTCCAAAATAGGATTAGCAGCAGGTAAGTCAGAGATCTTAAATATCTAATGAATTACATTAACATCCAGCCCTGTAATTATTAAGGACGGGCAGGGCAGCCAACAACACATCACAATTTACTGATATTTTAGTGACTCCCCCCCGGCCAGAATAATATGGTGCAGATGCAAACAAATAACTAAAGGTTAATGCAAATCAACTGCCACCTTTGATGCAATTCAAGATTTAGACATACACTGATATTTTTAATGAGAAGGCACAAAGTTAAAGCTGTTTGGAAAAAAAACGTATAAAAATGTCACACAATGTCATCACTGTATGTTTCCATACAATGGCAAAATTAGTCTCTGCATTTAACCCATCCACCACCAGGTGGTGAAGTGGGCAGCCATCGAAAGCATTTGGGGGATGAGGTGTGTTGCCCAGAGACACCACGCAGTATGCAGTGATGGGGATCGAACCTGGGACTTTCGGTTCTCAAGCTGGCTGCCCTGCCTCTACACCATCTTGGCCTTATGTGCAACCTCAGGTGATACTGAGATTCTGTGAGAAATGTCAACACTCAGAAAATATGTGATGAATGGCTCTTAGCTACTGCCACACCACTTTTGATCTCAATATAAGTACTGTAAAGTTGATGCCTAAAACCAATGATGGAAATAATCGCTCGACTAGAGCTGCTACAAGTGGACACTGGCCACTACCAGCCTTTAAAAACTGTCATGGTCAGAGATCATTTTTCTGTTCATACTAAAGCATGGAATGACATTCCACAACATATAAAGTCTATCTCAACATTGGCACTTTTTAAGAAGACTCATGCATCTGTTGGACACCTCCTTTTGCAATCACCATTAGGTGTCTGTCATGTAAATGCGGCTATTCTTGTATTTTGTAATGTGGTATGTCATTGTGTCTAATAATGTGATGTGGGTTTTTTTATGTTCCGCAGAACAGGAACTTGCTGTAAAACAGCAATTATGCTGAGTCAGGCCCAATTTATTTTAGTATTTTCCTGTTTGAAAATTAAATGAATAAAAAAATAATAATATAGACAGTTTGTGTTGGTGTAGGTCGATCAGCTGTGGTGGCTATGTTGGGTTGACATTGAGTTATTCAGTTGCAGATGTGCAATGTTTACTTCCTGGAGTTTCACAAAAATCTGTCTAGTGATTCATGTAACAATTTTCTGAAAGACAGACAAGGACAACACCAACAGTAAATGTCTAAATATTGTGCAGTGTGCAGCACTTAGACTATGTGTTGGGTATAATGCTCAGCAACTGACAAATCAACATTTAGCATAAAGTCCAACAATTTTCTCATATTACATATCCAGCGAAATAAGATAGATACTAGAGCCTGACCGATATCGAACATTTTGGCTATTGCTGATACTGATATTGGGAGGGGAAGGTGACTGCCAATAATCAATGCAATGGCTGAAATTTTTTCAGCTTTGTCCACCTCCAAGAATCCAACAAAACAGTAAGAGGAGTGAGACTTGTTTATTTAGTGCAACTGTTAGCAACCATAAAGCTATGCTAATCAGATCCACATTTTAATTCGTCTCACAGTAGGATTAAAAGTGGTGCAGTGGTCATAAAAACAGGCTTCCTAACGTGCATTCACATTTTCTAACTCTCCACTGTTCACCATAAAGTTATCGAGTGTGTTACATGAATATAAATTTAAAAAAGAAACGCCCTTCCTGTTCATTGTTTAAACAGTCAGTCACGTATGGTGAAGGTCTAATTAGTATTGACCGCAGCAGTGTTTATTTTTCTTTGCAGAGAAGTAAAGATTTCAGACAAGCAATGCATTTCATTTAGGAGGACAAAGATATTGTAACTGGATGTCCTCACAAACTGGAAGCTCACTTCAACAGGACTGGTTGGTATAAATGCTCACAATGGGGCTAAAGTTGTGAAGGTGGTGCAACTGAACACTGACATTAACTTGAGAGGCACATAATTACTAGCGAGTTGGAGGATTGAAGATGATTTATTATGGTTGATTTGTTTTACAGATCTGTTCAGCAAAATACGTCACAAAGTATTTGTTGGATTCACTCCTCCCATTTTCCACTAGAGGGCTCTATAGCTTTACTTTTGGTTTAAGTGAGTTGACGGTTAAACAGGAAGTGAATCAACGGCGGACCGGAAGTGGGTTTTATTTAGCCGTTAGCTGAAAATAACAAGCTAAATCTAACATAAAATCATATCTTACTTGTGTTCATGATTATTGCCCAACGTGGTAAGTTATATTTAATGCTGTAAGATGTGAGAGATATGTTATTTTGTAGTTCTAAGCGTGGGTTTTGGTGAATTAGCTTAGAGCTAATAAGATGCTAACGGGTAGCAGCTAGTTAGCTAACTTTCATTTATTTATTTATTTATTTATTCATTTTATAAAAAAGAACACATAGCAAACACATGTTTCTTGTATAAAAAAGAAAATATAAAATGAAAGGCTAGTTAGCTAAATGATAGCTTTGTTGCTGCACTGTGATATTTAAATGCTGATGTTTATAACTGGTTGGTTAAATCTATTCTAGTTCTTAAGTATATGTTTAATCTATTCAATCAAATTAATATATTTAATCAATTTTATTTTATTCAATTAATCTATTCTAATCTATTCTAGTTCTTAAGTCTATGTTTAAGTTTGTGTTTATTTGAATTTTGCAATACTAAGTATTGGCATTTTGTTTATTTTATTTACAGTTTAACCGGCATGTTCGTGTGAAAACACTCGGCAATTAAAGGCAACAATAACAACAACAACGACCTTATGTTCTTTGTAACAGTATTGCTCCCTGTTCCAGCTGTGCTGAACGTCCAAAGTGAAACTTAAGTGAATGACAAGGACTTGAATGTTGTCTTCATGTGCCCTCTGCTGGATACATTGTACAACTACGGCTGGTTCCAGATTTTTAAGGGTGAAAAGTAGAAGTGTTTATATTGGTGCATAATGGGACCATTATCACCAATACTGATATGTCCCCAAATGTCTAGATCAGCCTAACATATTGACCGTACCAATTTATCGGTCAGGCTCTAATAAATATATGAGTAAATACCTATGTTCTGTGGCAAATGTTGAAAAAAGTAACAAACTGGTTTTAAAAAGATAGTTTTTTATGACAATTTCAATCTGTTACAGTCACAGATTTTGAAACTGCCCCTTCACTTCCATGTATAGAGTGTAATGTCACACCAGGAATCTGATCATCAGATCAGTACAGCACTTTGGTCTTGTGGGTGTTTCTTCTTCTTCTTCTTTCGGCTTTTCCCTTTTCAGGGGTCACCACAGCGAGTCATCCTCCTCCACCTCACTCTGTCCTCTGCATCCTCTGTCCTCACTCCAACTACCTCCATGTCCTCTCTAACTGCATCCATATATCTCCTCTTTGGTCTCCCTCTTTGTCTTTTTCCTGGCAGCTGCATTTCTAACATCCTTCTACCAATATACCCACTGTCCCTCCTCTGGACATGTCCAAACCATCTCAGTCTGGCCTCCCTAACTTTATCTCCCAGTTGTTTAACATGTGCTGTACCTCTGATGATCTCATTCCTGATCTTATCCATCCTTGTCACTCCTAAGGAGAACCTCAGCATCTTCATTTCTGCCACTTCCAGTTCTTTCTCCTGTCTTTTTGTCAATGCCACTGTCTCCAGACCATACAACATAGCTGGTCTCACCACTGTCTTGTAAACTTTTCCTTTGACCTTTGCTGACACCTTTTTGTCACAAATCACTCCTGAAACTTTTCTCCATCCACTCCATCCTGCCTGGACTCTCTTTTTCACCTCTTTACCACATTCCCCATTTTCCTGGACAGTGGACCCCAAGTACTTGAAGTCCTGCACCTTTGTGACCTCTGCTCCTTGTAGCCTCACTGTTCCACTGGCCTCCCTCTCATTCACACACATGTACTCTGTCTTACTACGACTGACTTTCATTCCTCTTCTTTCAAGAGCATACCTCCACCTCTCCAAGTTCTCTTCCACTTGTTCCCTGTTCTCACCACAGATCACAATGTCATCTGCAAACATCATAGTCCATGGGGATTCCTGCCTGACCTCATCTGTTAGTCGGTCCATCACCAGAGCAAACAAGAAGGGGCTCAGAGCCGATCCTTGATGCAATCCCACCTCCACCTTGAAGGTATCTGTCACACCCACAGCACATCTCACCACTGTCCTGCTGTCCTCATACATGTCCTGTACCAGTCTAACATACTTTTCTGCCACTCCAGATTTCCTCATGCAATACCACACCTCTTCTCTTGGTACCCTGTCATATGCTTTTTCTAAATCCACAAACACACAATGGAGTTCTTTCTGACCCTCTCTGTACTTCTCTATCAACATCCTCAAAGCAAAGATGGCATCTGTGGTGCTCTTTCTTGGCATGAAACCATACTGCTGCTCACAGATAGTTACATCTTGTCTAAGTCTTGCTTCCACAACTCTCTCCCAGATCTTCATTGTGTGGCTCATCAACTTAATTCCCCTGTAGTTGCTACAACTCTGTACATCACCCTTGTTCTTAAAAATGGGAACCAGCACACTTCTTCTCCATTCTTCAGGCATTTTCTCACCCTCAAATATTCCATTAAATATTTGAGTCAAAAACCTCACTGCCATCTCTCCGAGACATTTCCAAACCTCCACTGGTATGTCATCAGGTCCTACTGCCTTCCCCTTCTTCATTCTTTTCAGAGCTTTCCGGACTTCACCCTCACTAATCTTTCCCACTTCCTGGTCCACAGTTTCTATTACCTCCACTCTTCTTTCTCTTTCATTCTCTTCATTCATTAGCTCCTCAAAGTAATCCTTCCATCTTCCCATCACACACTCCTCACTTGTTAGAACATTCCCATTCCCATCTTTAATAAGCCTAACCTGCTGCACATCCTTTCCAGCCTGATCCCTCTGTCTTGCCAATCGGTACAAGTCCTTCTCGCCCTCTTTAGTGTCCAGTCTCCCATATAACTCATTGTACGCCCTCTGCTTTGCCTTAGCTACTTCCCTCTTTGCTCTATGTCCCATCTCCTTATATTCCTGTCTCCTCTCTTCAGTCCTCTCACTGTCATATTTCTTCTTGGCTAATCTCTTTCTTTGAATGGCGTCCTGCACTTCACTATTCCACCACCAGGTTTCCTTATCATCCATTCTCTGTCCAGATGACACACCAAGTACCTTCCTACCTGTCTCTCTAATTACTGTTGCTGTAGTAGCCCAGTCACTTGGAAGCTCTTTCTTACCACCCAGAGCCTTTAACAGCTCGTCTCTGAATTTCTCACAACATTCTTCCTTCTTTAGCTTCCACCATTTGGTCTTCTTCTCTGATTTTACTCTTTTTCTCTTCTTCGCAACAACAGTCATTCTACACACAACCATCCGATGCTGTCTGGCCACACTCTCCCCTGCCACAACCTTACAGTCTCCAATCTCCTTCAGGTTTCCTCTTCTACACAGAATGTAGTCGATCTGCGTACTCCTTCCTCCACTCTTATAGGTCACTCTATGTTCCTCCCTCTTTTGGAAATAGGTATTGACTATAGCCATTTCCATTCTCTTGGCAAAATCCACCACCATCTGTCCTTCCTGGTTTCTTTCCTTGACACCAAACCTACCCATCACTTCCTCATCCCCTCTGTTTCCTTCACCAACATGTCCATTCAGGTCTGCTCCAATCACCACTCTTTCCTCCCTGGGAATACTCTCTATCACTTCATCCAAATCTTTCCAAAATTTATCTTTCTCCTCCTCATCACATCCAACCTGTGGAGCATAACCACTTACTATGTTTAGCATCAGACCTTCTACTTCTACCTTTAGACACATCACCCTATCTGACACTCTCTTCACCTCTACTACATTCTTTGCCAACTCCTCCTTCAGGACCACCCCTACTCCATTTCTCTTTCTATCCACACCATGGTAAAACAGTTTAAACCCTGCTCCAATACTGCGAGCCTTGCTGCCCTTCCACTTGGTCTCTTGGACACATAAAACATCTACCTTTCTTCTCTGCATCATGTCAGCCAGCTCTCTACCTTTGCCTGTCATTGTCCCCACATTTAGAGTTGCAACCCTCAGTCCTACATTCTTCACTTTCCTCCTCTCCCTCTGTCTCCTGACACGTTTTCCTCCTCGGCGTCTTCGACTAACAGTAGTACAATTTCCGCCGGCACCCTGTTTGTCAACAGCACCGGTGGCGGACGTTGTTAACCCGGGCCTCGACCGATCCGGTATGGTTTCACTTTGATGAACTCGCATTATGGTTTTGGCAAGTGTTTTACGTCGGATGCCATTCCTGACACAACCCTCACCATTTACCCGGGCTTGGGACCGGCACAAGAGATACACTGGCTTGTGCTCCCTAGTGGCTGACTTTGGTCTTGTGGGTGTTTAAATTGCTCTATAAATAAAGCTGGTATGATATCATGCAAGACCACCAGATTTTTATTGTGCAGGGCCTGCACAATAAAAATATGGTGCAATCAGCTGCAATGACAGATAGTCTCATTGGAAAAAACACCCCCATTTCATCAAAGTGTGCATAGTAACTGTTAAGAGCATCAGGCATTGATGGGTCCTTAAGGCATTGTGCACCTCTGCTTTTATGGTCTGTTGTACACTTAAAGGTCCACTGATATCATATTTCTACTTTGCATAAAATGTTACAAGACATAGATCTTGTATCATTCAACTATGTTCGTTTTTAATAGCAAAATGAGAAATATATTAAATTTTGCTTTAAAATTGATTTTAAATTTGGCTCCGTGTGTCGCCTCAGGAAATCCTGGTATTTCCACATACGTCATCTGTGACTTAGCATCGAGAGAGTCTGCTCGAACGCCCCAACACATCTGTATTCTGGCAGTGTATTTTTCGCGTTTTTTGTTTGTTTGTTTGTTGTTGTTTCTTGCTAGGTTAGAGGGTGTTACAATCGGGTAGACGTTTGGGCAAAGTGCAGTTTTCACTTAATCCCAAAAATAAGGAAACGTGAAGGATTCATCTCCATTGGAGGACTGAGCTGACAGCAGCTCCTTCCTCTGTCTGGGTCTCGAATATCCAACGTCCAACTTGAAAATAACTTCACTGCGGTTCTGCACCGCAGTGAAGTTATTTTCAAGTTGGACGTTGGATATTCGAGCTCCGTGTCTTTATCGGTGCAGTGCTCTCGTCAGTCCGCTTCATGGAGTCTGATTTTGGGCAGCCGCGCTAAGTCTGCCTCTACTCAGAGACGTAATGGTTCGCTGAGGGACCATCAACAAATTTTCGAGCGCGTCACTCTTCAGAAACAAAAAATAATATATTTTACATGATTTGAGCCACCCACACAAATCTTACATCAAACTACTCTCCAAGACCAGATTTGCGAGGCAGAGCTGTTTATTTCTCGGTTTTTATGCATTTTATAATTTTTCACAATTTAATATTTCATAAATCTGTGGGTTTTTCCTCAATAGCTTCCAAGTCATATGACCTGTTGAACGAAAATCACTGTGAAATAATTCTACTAGTCTCTATAAATGAGGCACAGTCATTTGTTTTCTATTTTAAGCCATTTTACAATAAAAAAAAAATAGTCAGAATTGAGGGTTTCTCTTCAGTAGCTTCCAACTCATGTGACTTGTTGACCCAAAATCACTTTGAAATAATTCTACTAGTCTTTATAAATGAGGCACAGTCATTTGTTTTCTATTTTAAGTCATTTTACAATTTTTAACAATTTTTTATAGACTAGTAGAATTATTTCAAAGTGATTTTTAGTCAACAAATCAAGGCTGGAGTAGAGCTGAGCGTCCTGCCTGTACGCCACTCTACGCGCGCATTCTGTGCGCACGCGTTCGTTGGCACAGCTCTGCTTTCAGTTCTCATGTTAAATGCTCGCGTTTTTGCTCCAAATTCTTGTTGTAACTTGAGCAGCTGCGCGCAGAGGGGACAAACTGAGGTCGCTGATTGGTCACTTACTGACACGCCTACTGAAATGATTGACAGCTCGGTTAAGAGAACAGCTCGGGTGAGAGAAAAGCATGAGCTGGCCGGCTTCAGCCCGCTGCGGTGTTTCTAAACTTTATATGGTAATTAAAAGTTCTAAAAAAATAAAAATAAAAACAGGGAGCACTTTTCCTGCAGCCCACAGCCCACCAGGAAATATTTAAAACCTTGCGCAGCCAGGTAGGACCTGAATTCATTCATTTCAGTTATGGAGTGAACAGAGGATGAAGTGATTACTTGACTTTAGGCAAAAAAAAACAAAAGAAAAGGCCCGATCAGCGATAAAGAAGAGGAATTTAATTCATTTGTGTAACATACAAAACAGTCCAGCCACGAACAGTTTATTGTGAGACAACGCGCAAGCGTGCGCGGTCGTAAAAAAAGAGCTTGGCGCGTTCGTGCCCTGCGGGGCTACGCTTGTGCCTCAGCGTATGTATGTCGTACAGAGGCGTACAGGCAGTACGCGCAGGTCTACCGAGGGTTTTACATGACTTGGAAGCTATTGAAGAGAAACCCTCAATTTTGACAAAAAAAATGTAAAAAATTGTACAATGACTTCAAATAGAAAACAAATGACTGTGCCTCATTTATAGAGACTAGTAAAAGTATTTCAAAGTGATTTTGGGTCAACAGGTCACATGACTTGGAAGCTACTGAAGAGAAACCCCACAGATTTATGAAATATTAAATTGTGAAAAATTACAAAATGCATAAAAAGGATAAATAAACGGCTGTACCTCGCAGAACTGGGCTTGGCGAGTAGTTTGATGTAAGATTTGTGTGGGTGGCTCAAAATACCTGAATGGTATTGACCAAAAACAGTGATTTATGAAATATTAAATTGTGAAAAATTATAAAATGCATAACAATCGAGAAATAAACAGCTGTGCCTCGCAGATCTGGTCTTGGAGAGTAGTTTGATGTAAGATTTGTGTGGGTGGCTCAAATCATGTAAAATATATTATTTTTTGTTTCTGAAGAGTGACACGCTCGAAAATTTGTTGATGGTCCCTAATCAGAATCATCAGAATCAGAATCAGGTTTATTGGCCAAGTATGTTGACACACACAAGGAATTTGTTTCCGGCTGTTCGT
Source organism: Garcialebias charrua (assembly GCA_038048925.1). NCBI lineage: Eukaryota > Metazoa > Chordata > Actinopteri > Cyprinodontiformes > Rivulidae > Garcialebias > Garcialebias charrua. Next base: position 24,234 of record JBBPBX010030035.1, read on the forward strand.
GTCTCTCTAGAAAGTGTCTCTCTAAAAATGCTAAAAATTAATGTATACAGATACTTTACATAAAAAAAAACGTACAAATAATACACAAAATACAGAAGGATTCACATCACATGGGGGATGTGAATGGGTTGGGGGTCACGCTGATGGATGTCTGATGATCAGCTGTTGATGATGGTGATGGCCTGGGGGAAGAAACTGTTTTTGTGTCTGGCAGTCTTAGTGGACACAGATCTGTAGCGTCTGCCAGACGGGAGAAGTTGGAACATGTTGTGACCCGGGTGTGTGGAGTCTGTGGTGATTTTTCCAGCCCGTTTCCTGGTTCTTGCGTGGTACAAGTCCTGAATGGAGGGCAGTGAAGCCCCAATGACTTTCTCAGCTGTCCTCACTGTTCGCTGCAGCCTGTTCCTGTCCTGCCTTGTGGCTGCTCCAAACCAGACTGTGATGGATGTACACAGGATGGACTCAATGACTGCAGTGTAGAACTGGATCAGCAGCTCCTGAGGCAGGTCCAGCTTCCTCAACTGGCGTAGGAAGTACAGTCTCTGCTGGGCCTTTTTGAGGATGGAGGTGATGTTGGGCTCCCACTTCAGGTCATGTGAGATGGTGGTTCCCAGGAACCTGAAGGACTCTACCGTAGACACGGGGCTGTTGAAGATTTTGAGGGGCAGCAGTTCTGGGGGGTGTCTCCTGAAGTCCACTCTCATCTCTACTGTCTTCAGTGTGTTCAGCTCCAGTTTGTTCAGGCTGCACCAGGACATCAGTCGTTCCACCTCCTGTCGGTACGCAGACTCGTTGTCATCACTGATAAGTCCAATGACTGTAGTGTCATCTGCGAACTTCAGGAGTTTAACAGACGGGTCATTAGAGGTGCAGTCATTGGTGTATAGAGAGAAGAGCAGTGGAGAGAGCACACAACCCTGAGGGGCACCAATGCTGATGGACTGTGAGGAGGACATGATTTTCCCCAACTGCACCTGCTGCGTCCTGCCTGTTAGGAAGCTGGTGATCCACTGACACATGGCAGGAGAAACAGTGAGCTGGGAGAGTTTTGTGGAGAGAATGTCTGGGACAATGGTGTTAAATGCTGAACTAAAATCAAGAAACAGGATTCTTGCATAAGTCCCCGGGTGGTCTAGATGCTGCAGGATGAAATGCAGTCCCATGTTGACTGCATCATCCACTGACCTATTTGCCCGGTAGGCAAACTGCAGGGGGTCTAGCAGATGTCCAGTGATGTCCTTCAGGTGGGTCAGGACCAGCCGTTCAAAGGACTTCATGACCACAGATGTTAGGGCGATGGGCCTGTAGTCATTTAGTCCTGTGATGGAGGTTTTCTTGGGGACTGGAATGATGGTGGAGCGTTTGAAGCAGGAAGGGACTTCACACAGCTCCAGAGATTTGTTAAATATATTTGTGAAGATTGGAGCCAGTTGTTCAGCACAGATCTTAAGGCAGGAAGGTGAGACACCATCTGGTCCAGGTGCTTTTCTGATCTTTTGTTTCTGGAACAATCGGCTCACATCAGCTTCACATATCTGGAGTGCAACTTGAGTGGTGGGGGGAGGGAGAGACAGAGGGGGTGTTGATGGAGGAGTGATGTTAGATGCTGCTGTGGGTTGAGGAGGTGTGACTGTTTTCTTCTCAAATCTACAACTAAGCGAACCATTACATCTCTGAGTAGAGGCAGACATAGCGAGGCTGCCCAAAATCAGACTCCATGAAGCGGACTGACGAGAGCACTGCACCGATAAAGACACGGAGCTCAAATATCCAACGTCCAACTTGAAAATAACGTCACTATGGTGCCGAACCGCAGTGAAGTAATTTTCAAGTTGGACGTTGGATATTCGAGACCCAGACAGAGGAAGGAGCTGCTGTCAGCTCAGTCCTCCAATGGAGATAAATCCTTCACGTTTCCTTATTTTTGGGATTAAGTGAAAACTGCACTTTGCCCAAACGTCTACCCGGTTGTAACACCCTCTAACCCAGCAAGAAACAACAACAAACAAACAAAACAACAAAACGCGAAAAATACACTGCCAGAATACAGAGTTGTAGGGGCGTTCGAGCAGACTCTCTCGATGCTACGTCACAGACGACGTATGCGGAAATACCAGGATTTCCTGAGGCAACACACGGCGCCAAATTTAAAATAAGCAAAATTTCCATTTTGCTATTAAAAACAAACATAGTTGAATGATACAAGATATATATCTTGTAACATTTTATGAAAAGTAGAAAGATGATGTTAGTGGACCTTTAATACCCCTTCACATGCTCCATGGATCTTGTAAGAACAAATGTCCCTGGATCTTCTGTGCATATGTTGCTTTGGCCATCAAAACTAGCAGCCAACTCTTTCCTTGTCCTCCCCAGTTCCTGTGAGTGGCTAGACCTGAAGGTAGCATCCCTGATTTTCATCAGGGTATGGACCTCTGCATTCAGCCAGGGTTTCTGGTTCGGGTAGCACTTCACAGTTCTGATGGTAGTGACATCATCAACAAATTTGCTGATGTATTTGAGGACAGCAGATGTGTATTCCTCCAGATCCAGCTCTCCCTCATTTACAGCAGCCTCCCTGAAGACCTGCCAGTCTGTACATTTAAAACAGTCCTGCAGTACAGAGTCACTGTCGTTGTCCCATACCGTGATAATTCTCCTGTGTGAGGGTCTGGAATGTCTCAGCAAGGGCAAGTACTGTATACAGGGGCCAGAAAGATGAAGATGTGGTCAGAGAAGCAGAGGTGGGGGCAGGGTATGGCTTTGTATGCGTCTCGTATGTTGGTGTTAAAATATTTGAGTGTGTTATTTTCCCATGTAAGAATGGACACATGCTGATAAAATCTTAGCAGAGTCTCTTTCAGGTTTACTTGATTAAAATCCACAGCCATCGTGTAAAAAGGCTCTTGATGCTTGTTTTGCAAGGAGCTGATGTTATCATGTAGCTCCTGCAGAGTGTCTTTAGCATTAGCATCCAGGGCTATATAGACAGCAACGATAAACATTGTTGTAAACTCCCGAGGTAAATAATGCGGTCGACATTTCACAGACAAAAAGACACAGAAGTTGAAGGAAGTTTGTGGTGACAGAGACAGTTTGAGTCGGAGTGAGTCATGAGATTTGAAAGATTTGTGATATTTAGTTTGTTTGGATTTTATAGTTAGGGTGTTGTGTAGTGTGTTTAGTTCAGTCTTTTTTTAGTGTGTTTGAGTCGAAAACATTGAGGTGATTATTGAACATGAAGCAACAGCTTCTCTTTGAGGTAGGGGTTGGAGCTACGAACCCAGAAATAAATGGAGCTGCAGAGTCAAAACCTTCTCAGTCAGAAGAGGCAGAGAAGAAAAAGAAAAGCAGAGTCTGGGACAATGAAAGGACTTTGATGAGGAACAGGGAGCTCCATTACTTTTTTTAGAAGATGAAAGAGCTGGCACAGAGTGCCACAGTCCTGCCTGCGACTACACACTCATGGCTGTGAATACACACTCATGCCTGTGAATACACACTCCTGCCTGTGAATTCACACTCCTGCCATTGACTACACACTCCTGCCTGTGAATTCACACTCATGCCTGTGAATTCACACTCCTGCCTGTGAATACACACTCCTGCCTGTGAATTCACACTCCTGCCTGTGACTACACACTCCTGCCTGTGACTACACACTCCTGCCTGTGAATACACACTCCTGCCTGTGACTACACACTCCTGCCTGTGACTACACACTCCTGCCTGTGAATTCACACTCCTGCCTGTGAATTCACACTCCTGCCTGTGAATACACACTCCTGCCTGTGAATTCACACTCCTGCCTGTGAATTCACACTCCTGCCTGTGAATACACACTCCTGCCTGTGAATACACACTCCTGCCTGTGAATTCACACTCCTGCCTGTGAATACACACTCCTGCCTGTGAATACACACTCATGGCTGTGAATACACACTTCTTCCTGTGAATACACACTCCTGCCTGTGAATACACACTCGTGGCTGTGAATACACACTGTTGCCTGTGAATACACACTTGTGGCTGTGAATACAGACTGCTGCCTGTGAATACACACTTGTGGCTGTGAATACACACTGTTGCCTATGAATACACACTCATGGCTGTGAATACACACTGCTGCCTGTGAATACACACTCGTGGCTGCGAATACACCCACATTCTTGTGCCAATCCTTGGTGTGACATCAACAACTTTGGTAAAAACGTGCCATGTGCCTGGGTGTTTCCTTGATTGGTTTGCTTGTTTGTCTGTTTTTCCTAACACTTGAGTGGCTCAAATATTTTTATACATCTACCTTATAATGTTTTGCTAGTTTTTGATACTTTGTTAAAAACATTTTTTTATGTATTTCTTTTGTTTTTCTATTGTCTATTGTTTAAGGAAATTCTACCATTGCTGTTCATCATTCTTTAGTTTGTAGCAGGTCACTTTTGTAAATGAGCCCACGAGGCTCAATGAGATTTACCTAAATAAAGGTTGAATGAAAAAATATGAAAAAAGATAACAATCTTATTCTACGACAGTTTTTACCCCTTAAGTGCATTCAGGACTATTCTGGTACATGTTGGACTTTAATATTTGTAAAACTGGCTGAGTTATACCTATTTTTGTTGCTACAGTTAATTAGCTATGGTTGCTATCTTAAACTGTGTTGACTCCAAATGTTTATCAGTTGTAGATGTACATCAGATGATGTGTTAGTTCATCATAACAACAAAACCTATCAGAATTAAACTTAGTTCTTGATATCTGAACCAGAGAAAAGAGGCAGTGGCCCCTTTAGGCTGAATGTGTGTTTTGGCCCGAAGCACAAACTGACGGATGGGAGCATAAATAAGACCGGATGACAAATGAAGACAAGAAATTTGAACGAGAACCGTGTCTGTGTCATTTCACTGATGGATGCAGGAGTCTGTTTGTCAGCAGCTGATGGAGTGCTCTTGTCTTGTCATACCCGTGTATTCATACAGTACAAAACAACTCATTCAGACACTAATTTGTTGCGATGTGCTGAGATTTATCATGTGGCAGATGTTGGGGGGTCTGTTTTTTTCCCGAAGCAGGCACACAGGTGCAGGAGTCGAGGGACGCAGTTTACAACTCTGACAATGATGGCAAACAGCTGCTGCAGATGTCGTTCTGTGTGACCTCCACACATTTGAATTGCAGCCTCTGAATAAACCTGTCAGACATGGTTAGGAGCGGGCTGTTGGGGTAATGTTCCAACCAAGACCACCTCCTCTTCTTCTAGCTGCTAAACATGCTGCACTGATGCTGGCGCCTCTGAGGAACTGGCCTCGGCAGAGCAGCAGAAGGCTTTCTTGGCAAACGTAAAAAGAGCCAGAGTCTGAGTTTTATATATTTACTCCTGGCAGCTGTTGATGTTAAAGCTAGGTTTAGTTTAGACTGCAGGTGAGTGGCAAAACCAGAGCCCAACAAGAACTCAATCACCATTTTCTCTACACAAACAGTTTTGTAAGTGGATCAGAAACAGAGCACGGAGGTGTGTTAAGGACATGCACTCTTAGATTTACCTCAAAGTGACTGATAATCAATGAGCTCCTGCTCATGTATCGTTTTCAGTAGCCTGGTTTTAACAAAACAACATGTTTTTATATATCTAAATATGACAAGTTTTAAGTGCTCAGTACAATGAATCCAAAT
>JBBPBX010030036.1:0-26080 GCA_038048925.1 Garcialebias charrua
GCAAAATAAATTGTAAATATATTAAAATTTCATTACATCCATCCATCCATCTTCTTCCGCTTATCCGGGGTCGGGTCGCGGGGGTAGCAGCCTAAGTAGGGAGGCCCAGACTTCCCTCTCCCCAGCCACTTGGAGCAGCTCCTCAGGGGGAATCCCAAGGTGTTCCCAGGCCAGCCGAGAAACATAGTCCCTCCAGCGTGTCCTGGGTCTTCCTCTGGGTCTCCTCCCGGTGGGACATGCCCGGAACACCTCATCATTACAAATTATGGTAATTTTCTCGCTGGGACACGCCCACAGAAATCCGAGAACTTCCGCATTTACGGCACGTGACGTAAGGAGAAGAGACTCTGCTCAGTGCGCACCTTGTAAACAACATGGCAGCCGATACAGAACCGAACGAATTTAGCAAACTGAGTGAAGAATAGAGCGATTTTTAGTCAGTTTGGGAAGCCAAAGTTATTTCATGTTGTCCACAGAGCACTGATTGGTACTGCTTTAATTAATGTATCCATCTAATAATTATTCAACATTACAGTATTTTCTGGTGTATAGGTCGCACCTGTGTATAGGTCGCATTGTCCAATTATCACCAATAGATTGGAAAAATCCGTAGATAGGTCGCACTGGTGTATAGGTCGCACCTACGTTTAGCTCTGCTGCAAATGTCTGCCACAGGAGCGCACAGCAAGGCTTTTAAGAAGATTAACACTTAAAAACAATTATTTGTTTGATAAAAATTATAGCAAATATATGTCTGAGCTGAACTTTTCCTTAATAAATGAACGTAATTGTGAAATGAGCTGGATTTAAAAATTTGTTTCACCGAAAGTGATAACAAGCCATATATAGGTCGCACCTGAGTATAGGTCGCAGGCCTTGGAAAAAAAACCATAAAAAGATGCGACCTATACACCGGTTTTATTTTCTATGTTTATTCTATTCTATTCTATTTGTCACATTTGTCATCTGTGTATGTTTCCCATACTTGACAGACGAAATTGGTCTTCTGCCTTTAACCCAACCACCACCAGGTGGTGCAGCGAGCAGCCGTAGTCAGCGCTCGGGGAGCTGGAGAATTAGATGTGCACTCATAGACACCCCAAGGTGTGTGGTGGCCTAACGTTATGTGCAAAATTTCACCCAAATTCTGTCTAAATAACCACTACATTTTCATAGCTGATCATCAGTGGTTTCAGCTGTAATAATCAAAATAAAACAATATTTGATATTCACCCTATTATAAGTTTAATCATATAAATATTTGCTAATTTAAGCTTGTTCTACCTTTTCTGCCAGTTTTTTTTTTTTTTTGCATATTTAGATAATGTTATCAAGTTTTTTGTGGTAATTTCTGCTACTTTGAGCAAGCATCCTACATCCTGCTCAGCTGATGTGAAGTTTTGACCTTCTTTTCTTTGTGGTTCCTGCAGGAACGTGTCCTCGGTCGCGGTGCTGATATGACCAGTCTGAAGAGTGGACGCTTGCAGTCAGAGCACGCTGGGAGCGATGGGAAAAACGCTGCGGCTGAGATGACATGATCACAGACAACATCCATCCATCCACAATGTTCAATGGTTCAACAATACAGTATAAGGCATTATTTCAATCACAAGCTTCATATCCATATCAACATAATCCCTTGATCTCTTATCAGAAAATGATTTAACTATATTCATTATTTCATCTTTGTTAGTTTCCTTTAGATGAAAATTATTTGCACAATCCATAATTTTATGATTCACATTTAATAAAGGAATATTTGCTGCTAGACTTGGTCCCACATTCACAAAGTAATTACAGGTAGTCCCCGACTTACGAGCGAGTTCCCTCCCTAGGGGGCGCTCGTATGTCAAAAATTCGTAAGTAGGATCACATAGTAAAAAAAAAAAAAAGATTTTTTATTTTTTTACTTTTTTTATTTTTTTTTATAAATGAATACATGTACAGTACTGGACAGTCACCAAGCACTTAGCCTATCCTAACACAGTTTTTAAAGATGAAGGAATAAGTTGAATTGTCTCCCTTTCACATAAAGGGAGCAAGCTCCCTATGGAGCCTGCAGGGAGGAGGGAGACAATTCAACTGACTCCTTCATCTTTAAAAACTGTGTTAGGATAGGCTAAGTGCTTGGTGACTGTACAGTACTGTACATTTATCTATTTATTAAAAATATACAGTATATACAGTATTTTTATTTTTTATTGTTTTTTATTTATAAATAGATACATACTGCGAGAACCGATCAACAGAGGACGCCATCTCCTCTGTGGTCCACACTGCTCTCACCCACCTGGAACAGAAGGACTCATACGTGCGTCTGCTCTTTGTGGACTTCACATCTGCCTTCAACACCATGATCCCCCAAACTCTGATAGACAAACTATCTACACTTGGACTAAGCCCCTCCATTTGTAACTGGGTACTAGACTTCTTAACAAACAGACCACAGTCAGTGAGGATCCACAACTTCTCCTCCTCCACCATTACCCTCAGCACTGGCTCTCCTCAAGGATGTGTGTTGAGCCCTCTCCTGTTCACTCTGCTCACATATGATTGTACAGCCACACATCCAGGCTGTCATATTGTTAAGTTTGCAGATGATACAGCGGTGGTGGGATGCATCACAAACAATGATGAGTCCAGCTACAGACAGGAGGTGGAACACCTGGAGAGCTGGTGCAAAGAGAATAATCTTCACATGAATGTGAAGAAGACAAAGGAGATGATTGTGGACTTCAGAAGGAACAAACACACCCACGCCCCACTGAACATAAGTGGATCTGCAGTGGAAGTGGTCTCCAGCTACAAATACTTGGGTGTACACTTGAATGATAACCTCAGCTGGAGCAACAACACCACCAGCCTGATCAAGAAAGGTCATCAGAGACTCTACTTCCTCAGACGGCTGAGACGAGCTGGTCTGAGCAGCCCAGTTCTCACCTCGTTCTACAGGTGTGCAGTGGAGAGCGTCCTGTGCTCCAGCATCAACGTGTGGCATGGAGGCTGCACAGTTGCAGAGAGGAAAGCTCTACAGAGAGTGGTGAAGGCTGCACAGAAGATGTTGGAGTCAGTCTCCCCACCATCACAGACATTTACACCTCCAGATGCAAGAAAAGAGCCACCTGCATCATAATAATAATATAATAATAATAAACTTTATTTGTATAGCACCTTCCAACAATGCCTTGCATTGACCAAGGTGCTTAACAGGATAAAAAGATGAATAAACTGGAACAATAAATCAATGAAAATAGAATAAGAAACAACAGCAATAAAAGAAGGCAATGGAAATAAAAAATGCTACATACTAAAATAACACTAAAATAACACAAATAATAAAAGTTACACACTGAGAGTTTTTTTTGAACAAGAGGAAATAAAAAGGCAATGTAAATAAAAAATGTTACATATTAAAATACCAAAAGTAATAAAAGTTACACACTGGAAGCTTATTTGAACTAGTGGAAATAAAAAGGCAATGGAAATAAAAAATGCTACATACTAAAATACCAAAAGTAATAAAAGTTACACACTGAAAGCTTTTTTGAACAAGTGGGTCTTCAGTCTGGTTTTGAACAGAGTCAGATCAGAGGTGGCACGCAGCTCAAGGGGGAGACTGTTCCAGGCTTTTGGGCCGGCAACAGAAAATGACCGGTCTCCCCATTGTTTGTACCTTGAGCGAGGCACCTCCAGCAGGTGTTGACTGGCAGATCGTAAATCGTATCATGAAAGACCTCACTCACCCAGCACACTCACTCTTTGCCCCACTCCCCTCAGGACGGAGGTTGAGGACCCTGTGTACATAATCTCGTTTTCAACACATGTACTACATGAGGTGCAAATGACAATAAATTCTCTCTGACTCTGACTCTGATTAAATGTAGAACCACTAGACTGAGGAACAGCTTCTACCCTGAGGCTGTTAAGACTCATGAATAAATAAATAATAAGAATAAACACTGCAAAATATCACATCATGCTGATGCTGATCTGTTTCTTGTTGCTGTGTTCATTTGTGACCATCTGCTCATACAGACTCATGTTCGTGCTGCCGTTTATAATGATGTTTTTCTATTACATTAGGGCTTAGAGGTCCACTGGCATGAATTTTTTACTATTCATAAAATTGCTCAAAATATATATATTTTATCATTTAAATATGCTTGTTTTTGCAAACAAAATGATAAATCACTTTAATTTTGCTTTAAAAGTGATTTTGAACTTCAAGCCGTGTTTAATCATGGGAAATCCAATTACACTCGAACGCACCATCTGTGATGTCACACTGGGCAGAGGGGTCTTTAATAGCGGACAATTTAAAACACGATGAATTTATCAATCTATGTGAAGATTTGAGCTATTTGTCTTCATTTTGGGAAGCAGAAACTAGTTTGGGTGATGGAACAAGAAACAACAGGATCTAACTTAGGTGTGATGCTGTATCAGACTGACCTTCATGTCAAGCTGCTCATACCTGCGCACTGTGACAAGCCCAGAGCTCTGCCCAGTGTGACATCACAGATGGTGCGTTCGCGTGTAATCGGATTTCCCATGATTAAACACGGCTTGAACTTTTAAAGCAAAATTAAAGTGATTTATCATTTTGTTTGCAAAAACAAACATATTTAAATGATAAAATATATATATTTTGAGCAATTTTATGAATAGTAAAAAATCATGTCAGTGGACCTTTAATGTATTACTAGTTGATGTTTTTCTTAGTTAATCCTAGATGTTATTACTGTTTTTCTCTTGCATTTGTTGTTGGATGTAACTGGGACCCTGTGTACATAATCTCGCTTTCATCACATGTACCACATGCGGTGCAAATGACAATAAAGACTCTCTGACTCTCTGACTCTGAAGAGTCATCATCCCTGTTGCATGCTTTACGATCCTTTGTGGTCATGTTCGGATTTCAGCGAAGCCCCTCCCCCTCAGAACAAGAAGTCACTTTTTTAACGGAATGCTCCCTCTCTGACACCCTAGAACTAATCAGGATGATTCTGTGTTAGAAGACATATAACAAGTTGGTCTCACTTACTTTAAATTACAAACAGTTTTCGCTGGAGGATGTGAGCGTGGAGGGGTGACAATCTCAAATGTGATGCCGTCGCCATACGTTATGCTTTAAATTCCACAGATTGGAACCGAGGTGCACCAAAATCACTATGATCGATCATTATCCACCACGTGAACAGGCATCCATGATAAGTGGCCAATAACCTCCGCAGCGCCCCCTATATTATTACTACAGCTATATCTCAGTGATACATCATCCCATCTGCAGGAGATTTATTGTGCTTCAGCACTGAGCACTTTTACACACATTGATATTGTGGTTTAACATATGACTCCAGTGCGCCCCCTAGATTATTCAAACTGTTATATCTCTTTGATAGATATCTGATCTGTTCCAGATTTATTGTGCATCATCTGTCAGCATTTCTACATACACAGGTACTGTTGTTTAAAATTTAACTCTAGTGTGCCCCTCACATTATTCCAACACTTACAGATCAGTGATATATGAACCAATATGCACCACATTTATTGTACATCATCAGTGAGCACTTCTAAACACATTTCTATTGTTATTTAACTTTTGACTCCAGTGCGCCCCCTACATAATTCAAACTGTTGTATGTCAATGATAGACCATCCAATCTGTTCCAGATTTATTGTGCGGCATCTGTGGGCACTTCTAAACACATTGATATGGTTGTTTAACATTTGACTCAAATGCACCCCTACATTATTCCAACAGTTACAGATCAGTGATACATCAAATGATCTGCACCAGATTTATTGCACTTTGAGATTTTCATTAATGAAAAGTGCGTTATAAATTGAATTCTTATTATTGTGCTTCATAAGTGACCACTTTTATACACATTGGTATTCTTGTTGAACATTTTACTCCAGTGCGCCCCCTATCTCAATGATACATAATCCAATCTGCTCCAGATTCTTTTGTACTTGAACAATGAGCAATTCGAGGAAAAAATGGTATTGTGGATTCATGACATCACTTAAGCCCCGCCCACTCACACAAGAAACTCACGACTATTGGGTGACTCTTACAGCTTTGTCCTATAAACATATAAGACTGAAACTGTATTCACTAATTGTTGATTACCACACATGACATGTTGAAAAGCCTAACGGAAGTGCTCATCAAACATTCGCCACAAAACAGGAAATCCCTAAAACTCCTGTCTGGAAAGTCGCATTTCAGCTAAACTTGGAAGGCTTACACCTAGACTCGTACTGATATAGGTGGAGTCCGCACTCTGGTGGACGCGTGCGGGAACGGAATGGGAGCGTTCACTATTGTGACCGGGAGGCGTTGCTGGAGCTCCTGAGTTCGCAGGTGATTTAGAAGATTTGGCAAATGCACACCCTGGCAAACGGGTGCAGGATAGGCACGAGAACGTTCGAGATAGCGACCGGGCGGATTAGCTGGAGCTCCCGCGGTCGCCACAATAAGGCCAGAGCGGCGCTTTGCTGCGAGGGCCTCAATGCTGCTTGCAGCTTTAATTATTTTTATACTTGGAGACTGAATACTTTACTAAATAAAGTAGTTTCAGTAAAATTACCCCTTTTTGTTTTTAAAAACTTTATATAATATTGCAAAGCAACATGTTAAAGTCAATTTTGTCAAACAAATAACTATGATTTCAGTTTATTTTTTTATTTTTTTGTTATATCCCGAAATGTATTGTTATTGTCAGAATGCTCTGAAATATCAAGATATTATATTTGAGTCATATCGCCCACCCCTATTTCAGATCCTGCAATGTTCCAGAGGAAAACAGAGCTTAACAAGAGCACGGTTGTTTGCAAGAAGTGTAAAATAAAATTGCAGTACAGTATTTTGGAAATACGACAAAATACGTGAAAGATGACAGCAAAGCAGCCGACCAGCGAGCTCTGCAACAAACTTCCAGCTGATTCCCCAAAGGCTGTGAAGATTTCCCTCTCCATCTCCTGCTATATCACAAATGATTTATGAGGAAACAGCTCAGTTGAAGGTGAGGGGTTTATTTTTATTTTTAATACTCTGGACCAACGTATGTTATTCCTTCACATAGCTGCTGCGTCACATCTCCACCATGAAACAAAACTAAAATGGGCAAAGTTCTGATACAGCTGCAGCTCAAAGGTAACTGTTTTTTCTCATATTATACAAATAAATTTTATAGACAAGTTATACAACAAACAATGTAATTTGTCTTTTAAACAAGTTGAAGATCGAGTTTGATTGATTGATTATCGAGTTTGTTGATTCCTATAAATATCTGGGTATCCTGATCGATTCACATCTCTCTTTTAAACTCCACGTGGAAAACCTAGTGAAGAAACTGAAAGTTAAACTGGGTTTCTTTTTCAGAAACAGATCATGTCTATCACTGAATGTTAGGAAACGCCTTGTATCTGTGACTTTCCTTCCCTCCATTGATTACGGTGACATTCTCTACATGAATGCTCCTACAAGCACCCTGCGGATGTTGGATGTTGTCTATCATGGTGCACTAAGATTCATAACTGGTTGTGATTATCGTACCCACCACTGCACCCTGTATTCACTGGTTAACTGGACATCATTAACCTCACGCAGACTCTTCCACTGGTACATTTTCATCTTCAAATCACTTCTTGGTCTGCTGCCCTCATACATCTCCTCCTACATGTCTTTGCGTGAGTGCAGCTACAGCGTGCGCTCTCAGGACATGATTACCTGCAGTGTTCCGTCAGTGAGGACTGAACTTGGAAAAAGGGCCTTCTCCTACTCCGCTCCTGCTTCATGGAATATCTTACAAAAAGATCTGAAGCTCTCGACCTTGACTTCTCTATATGGTTTTCAGAATCTGTTGGAATCCTGGCAAAAACCAATGCAGATTTGTTCCTGTCTTTGATTTTATACGTCTACCTGTTTTGCTAGTTTTTTGCTAGTTTTTTGCTACTTTGTTAAAAGGAGGAGTGTGTATGTATGTATATATATATATATATATGTATATATATGTATGTATATGTATATATATATATATATATATATGTATGTGTGTATGTGTGTGTATGTATGTGTATATATGTATATATATATATGTGTATATATATATATATATATATATGTTATATATATATATATATATATATATATATTAATATATATATATATATATATATATATTATATATATATATATTTTTTTTTTCTCTCTCTTTTGTTTTCTATTGTTTATTGTTTGATTGTTTATTGTTTAAGGAAATTCTACCATTACTGTTCATTGTTCTTTAGTTTTAGCAGGTCGCTTTCGTAAATGAGCCCATGAGGTTCAAAAGATTTACCTGACTAAATAAAGGTTGAATGAATGAAAAAAGAGGCCAGATGAAACGCATTGCCTGGAGCCAGTTCTAAATGACAAAATTTATGGTTTATAAATGACAGTTCAGAAGAGTTTTTGTGCAGGTTTGCACAGGTTTTGAAATTTGTTAAAGATTAACAAATATGAATCAATATGGTATAAAAAACAAACTGTGAAGTCTTTATTTTATTTTGAGTTAAAGGTTAATGTACTAGGGTAGGCTGAAGTCTGTTTACTTTTACAAACCCTTTCCAAAAAATTTGAATATCATGGAAAAGTTGTTTAACTTCCATAATTCCATTCAAACACTTAATCTTTAATGGATGATAGCTAGAGGGCCAACAATTTAAATTATTTCAAGTATTTGTTTGTTTATTTTTACATAATTTGGGCTTCCAGATCATGAAACACACAAAATCAGGATTTAAAAAAAAATAGAATACTGTGAAGATATCAGCTCACACTACTACTCAGTTTTATCAGGAAAAAAAAAATTATTAGGATCACAACAAATCAATCAAAATATGGTACTTTCAAAACAATATGTCAATCTTCAATACTTGGTTGGGAATCCCTTTGCCTTAATCGCTGCCTCGATGAGACGTGGCATTGAGGCAATCAGCCTGTGGCATTGCCTGGGAGTTATGGAAGCCTACTTGATGCTTGCTGTCAGCTCTTCTTTATTGTTGGGTCTGGTATCCCTCATTTTCCTCTTGAGAATACTCCATAGATTCTCAATGGGGTTTAGGTCCGGCCAGTTGGCTGGTCAGTCAGGCACTGTGATGGCATGGACATCAAACCAGGTTTTGGTGCTTCTGGTAGCATGGGCAGGTGCCAGGTCCTGCTGGAAGATGAAATCTGCATCTCCATACAGATCCTCAGCAGAAGGAATAATGAAGTCCTCTAAAACTTTTAGGTAGCTGTTGCAGTGACCTTGGATTTAAGAAAACAGTTTACCAACACCTGCACTGGACATTGCACCCCAAATCATGACTGACTGTGGATATTTCACACTGGACCTGAAGCAGTATGGGCTCTGTTCCTCACCCATCTTCCTCCAAACCCTTGGACCTTGATTTCTGAATGAAAGGAACACCTTACTTTCATCGGAAAAGCGGACCAAGGAACCCAACAGCTGTGGCCCATCTCCCGGATGTGTCTGAATGTGATGATTTTTGAAGCTGTGACTCCCGCCTCATTCCACTCTTTCTGGATCTCTGACAGATTCTGGAATCTTCTCTGTTTGATAATCTGCTGAAGCCCACGGTCATCTCTTTTGCTGGTGCATCTTCTCCTGCCACATTTTGCCCTTCCACTAGACTTTCAATTGATATGCTTGGACACAGCGCCCTGTGAACAGCCAGCCTCTTTAGCTATGAACTTTTGTGGCTCACCCATCCTATGGAGGGATCAGTGATGGTCTTCAAGTCTTCCCCATATTGAACCGAACTGAGACAATTGAACCAAACTGAAGCAATTTAATGACACATGGGGAAACCTGTGCAGGTGCTTTTAGTTTAGTAGATGTTTAAAACATTCATGCCCTGCAACATTTGGGCTGATTTCTCCACAGTATTCTAATTTTTTTTAAATCCTGTTTTCATGGGTTTCATGAGCTGGAAGCCCAAATTATGTCAAAATAAACAAATAAATACTTTAAATTGTTTAAATTGTGGGCCCTGAATCTATCGTCTATGGCTACGTTCACACTGCAGGCAAATCCGACCCAAATCCGATTTTTTTTGCCCCATCTGACCCATATCCGATTTTTTATGACAGTCTGAACGCGACAAATCCGATTTTTTCAAATCCGACCCAGGCCGTTTCAGTATGTGGTTTTAAATCGGATATATATCTGATATTTTCAAAGCGACTGTAGTGTGAACGCTCATGTGACTTACTGTACATCTGACTTTTGCATCACCGATGTGAGACCGACGTCACAATTCTGCTCCTACTCCGCATCCATACACCCCTCTGAACAGAGGTAGCAGCCACAGCTCCAAAAATCACCATCACTAAAAATTTTGCTCGCTTTCTTCTCAGTTTTCTTTTGCCTTTAATCATTTGGATGTTTAGCTTTCCCCGATTGGACAACAACTTCAAAATTACCGAACACACACTGAAAACTGTTGCGTCCATGTTTACTTCCGCAAACACAGGGTGCTGCATGTCACGTGACGTTCTGAGACAGGTATTCTTCTGCGCATGCGGGTCGCGTCTGCAATGTAGATCGTTCACACTGGAGTCTGATGCAGGTCGCATTTAAAATGTAATGTGAACGTTCACACCAAAAGATCAGATTTTTTTTTAAAATCAGAATTGAGCATTAAGACCTGCAGTGTGAACGTAGCCTATTAAATTCGGGTTGGCTGTGGCTGAGTGGTTAGAGCAGTCGTCTTCCAATGCAAGAGTTGATGGTTCGAATCCACCAGTAGTCACATGTCGAATTGTCCCTGGGCAAGACAGTGAACCCCTCATTGCCTCCGATGTGTGTCCCATCGGTGTGAATGTGACCTAATGCACTGATTAGTCTCTCTAGAATGAATTGTTCAATTAGCTTTGTATAGATCTAGTAGAGTGCTGTATGAATGGGTAAATGAGGGCACAGATTGTAGTGTAAAGCGCTTTAAGTATCTCATTAAGATAGAAAGGCGCTATATAAGTACAGCCCATTTACAATCCATTTAAAGATTAACTTTTTGAATGGAATTAAGGAAGCTAAACAACTTTTCCATGATATACTAATATTTTGGAAAGGGTCTGCATATATTTTGAATCATTTGTCTGTGATGGACCAGAGACCTGTCCAGGGTGTCCTCTGCCTCTCGCACAGTGATGACTGGATATGAGCACCAGTGAGCCAGCCTCTTATTTTGAAGAAAATCTATGAGCTCTATTTTGAAACTCCCAAGTTAAAATCTCTTTCTGCTGGCTCTTTAAATTAGACCAGACTTTAAATTCGGGCTCTCCTGAACTTTGAAGGATGACATTTTTTTTGGGAATCCCACGGGTCACATGATTCCCACGGGATGGGAGTCAGTTTAAATATTACGGTACTCACGTGATTGGAATGGTACAATATTTATTTCTGTGGGAGTGGGACGGGACAGGAGTGAAAATCTACTCCCGTGCCACACTCTACTTCACAGTTCTAAACAAAGCTAAACAACCACATACTTCAGGATTCTTTTTTCCCCCAAACAAATATTCAAACATGTAAATGTGTACCTTCTCCCTCCTGTAATGCTTTTTGGTCTCCAACTGCCTCTGGCACCAGCTTGGCATAAGAGTGTAGAGGACTGGAATCAAACTTCTGAGTGTCAAAGTAAACGGAACCATTTGATTCATATCTGCAAGCATGAGAAACAACTAATTCAGACAACACTGCTGATGGAGGTGAACCATAAAGAAGCACATATGTTAGTTTGATCCTCACCCATAACCGTTTGAAACGATCTTCTTCACAAACTCTACAATCTCAGGAACATATTCACTGACTCGAGTCAGAACATCAGCAGGAAGGACCTGAGGAAACATCATGTACAACATGAGTGGACTTCATATAACATTTCAATTTAAACATTTCTACCTCTGCAGGTACAGCTGAGCCTGTTTCAATACTACTACACATAAACTTCATTTTCAGTCCAAAAGTCTTGATCCAGTCATTATCTCTATCCAGTATTTTCCATCTCGTTATTTAAACTTTCTTGTGGTCGTTCAAGGTGTCTTGATCAGCAGTTCATCTGACATTCTAAAGGATTTTCAAAGTTTTTCTATCAGCTTCAGTTTATGTTAGGGATGTCCCGATCAGATACTCAGTATTGGTATCGGTTGCAGACATGGCCATTTTTTGAGAATCGGTAGAATCGGATTTAGTCACGTGATCAGGCCAATCCAGTTTTATATCAGTTTTCAGCACTGTCACGCTTTACGACTGCTGTTGTTACAACATTAGGCAAGCATGTCCGCTGTGTGGGAACACTTTTCTATGGAAAACAACGATGATCAAACAGCAACTTGCAAAACCTGCAGACAGGACGTTTCAGGTGGTGGGAACAGCAGGGCTCACTTTAATACTACCAACTTGATTTGTCACTTGGAAAAAAAAAATATCACACAACCCAGAATGAGATATACAAGAAGAAGGCTGCGAAACCACAGCAGCAAACATTGTCTGAAGGATTTCAAAGAAAAGAAAAGCTACCTCGAAACTGCGACAAGTCCATAAAAATAACACAGAAGATTGTCGAATACATTGCATTAGACAATCAACCACTTTGTGTCATGGAAAACACTGGCTTCCGCCATCTTATGGACTTTCTGGAACCAAGGTATGAACTCCCTTCTCGGCACTACATCGCAGACAAAGCACTACCTGAACTATTTAGTAAGATTCGTGAGAATGTCCGTGTTCTTTTAGCGGATGCAACCGCAATTTAATTTACAACCAACATATGGAGCTCCAATGTTTGCCCACTGTCGCTGTTGAGACAAAAGGGCGAGGCAGACCTCTGCGTTGTTGCCAGCGCCGTTCGACGCGCGCGTGCTGCGCGCAGGCTTTTCACAGCAGAGCTCTGTGTGCGCAACTGCTCGCGGAGCGTTTACCTACAGGACAAACTGAGGTCGCTGATTGGTCATTTGCTGACACGCCTACTGAAATGACAGGTCTGAGTGGTGAGAAAAGCCACAGGCTGCGCAGCGTTTTTCTGTGTTTATATGTTAATAAAAAGTTAAAATAAATAAAATAAAAACAGGGAACGCTGCTCCTGCAGCCCACAGCCCACCAGGAAATATTTAGAAGCTGGCGTATCCACGTTGGACATGAGTTTAGTTCACTTGTGACAAGTTCATTCATTCCTCCTCATCGGAGGAGGAAGTGAATGGTGACCGCTTCAAGCGATCACTTGACTTTTGGCAAAAAAACAAAAGAAAAGTCCGATCAGCGATGAAGAAAGGATATTTAATACATTTGTGTCTCATACAAAACAGTTCGCCATCGGGCAGTTTATTCTGAGACAACGCGCGCGCGTGAGCTGTCGTAAAATTTGAGCTTGACGCGAGCGTTCAAAGGCTTGTGCAACGGCGCTCGCACGGCGCTCACACGGCGCGGCGCTCGGTCCAGCACAGAGGTCTGCCTCGTCCATTACTGCTCACTGGATTGACTCTTTTTTTCAACCTCGTGAATGTTACACTGCATGCTAACGAGTTCCGTGGTTCTCATACAGCCGAACACGTGAAAGAAGTTATCAAAGAAATGATGAAAGGATAGAAAATCGATAAACAGCGTGTTCATGTGATTTTAAGAGATAACGCTAGCAACATGCGCAAAGCCATGGATGATATACCATACCATACCATTTTATTTATAAAGCACTTTAAACAGGAACAAGTCCAAACCAAAGGGCTGAACAAACAAACAAGCAACAGGCAACACAGACAATGAAGTACAACACGAAAAACATAAAAACATTGCAGAGCATAGATAAAACGATCAAATACAAATCAGCTGGTGTTGAAAGCAACAGAATAGTAGTGAGTCTTCAACCGGGATTTGAAAACTGAGAGGGAGGGGGCCTGTTTGATGAGCAACGGTAACTTGTTCCAGAGTCTTGGGCCTGCTACCGAGAACGCCCTGTCACCTCTGCGCTTAAGGCGAGTTTCTGGAACTCTTAAAAGTACCCGGTCCTCTGACCTCAAAGCACGTGGAGGGACATATGGGTGTATCAGATCTGAGAGATAGGCGGGGGAGAGACTGTACAGTGATTTGTAGACATACATGAGAATTTTGAACTTGATTCTTAGATGAACCGGTAGCCAGTGCAGGGAGGCCAAGACTGGTGTAATGTACTCACTTTTGCGTGTACTAGTTAAAAATCGGACTGCTGCGTTCTGAACAAGTTGTAGGCGTGCTATGGTGGACTGACTGACGCCAAGCAGAAGTGAATTGCAGTAATCAAGCCTAGATGTAATAAATGCGTGAATCACTGTCTCCAGGTTATTTTTTGATAATATGGGCTTCAGCTTAGACAGACGCCTTAGCTGGAAAAAACAGGATTTGACGATCATGTTTACATGACCGTTGAGTTTCATGGAAGGATCCATTATCACTCCCAGATTTGGGATGGATGGATGGGATGGGCGTCATGTTGTATGCAACAATTGTTGCCCACTATGGCTTCAATGTCATCTGTTACAGTTCCAGCTGCCCATAATTCACTTTCTGTGTTTACTCTCCCCTCAATCAATGACATCTCCAAACTAATTCAAAAATCAAAATCTTCAACCTGTCAATTAGATCCCCTCCCTACTGCTCTGGTCAAAGCTACTCTTCCCTCTCTGTCCCCTTTCATTACAGATATTATACATTCTTCCCTTACCACTGGTGTTGTTCCCCTTGCTCTCAAAACAGCTGCTGTAACTCCAATACTCAAAAAACCTGGTTTAGATCCAAATGATCTCAATAATTTTCGCCCCATTTCAAATCTTCCATTCATCTCCAAAATTCTTGAAAAAACAGTAGCTGCTCAACTTCATGCTCATCTGTCTTGCAATAATTTATATGAACAATTTCAATCTGGTTTCCGTCCGCTCCACAGTACTGAAACTGCACTCATAAAAATCACCAATGACCTTCTCCTCGCTGCCGACTCTGGTTTATTATCCATTCTCCTTCTGCTTGATCTGACTGCGGCCTTTGACACAATTTCACACAAAATTCTTCTGGACAGACTTTCCTCTCTTGGCATTGTAGATACACCTCTCAACTGGTTTCATTCATACCTTTCTGGCCGCACTCAGTTTGTTCAATTAAAATCATCCACGTCTCATCCTGTTTCCGTTACCTCAGGTGTTCCACAAGGCTCAGTCCTGGGACCCTTATTGTTTATCATTTACCTTCTCCCTCTTGGTTTCATTTTTCGCAAATATCATATTCAGTTTCACTGCTACGCGGATGACACCCAACTCTATCTTTCAACCAAACCTAATTCTGCACTTCCACCTTCGTCCCTCACTGATTGTCTGCTTGAAATAAAACACTGGTTCACTTTAAATTTTCTTAAACTAAATTGCAATAAAACAGAACT
The DNA here is from genome assembly GCA_038048925.1 of Garcialebias charrua. NCBI lineage: Eukaryota > Metazoa > Chordata > Actinopteri > Cyprinodontiformes > Rivulidae > Garcialebias > Garcialebias charrua. The sequence continues at coordinate 15,460 of JBBPBX010030036.1, forward strand.
TCTTTTAATTGGAACTAAATCAATACTAAACAAACTTCATAGCTTCTCCATTCCAGTTGATAACACTTCCATCTTTCCCTCCCATCAGGTTAAGAGTCTGGGTGTCATCTTTGATAGCACCCTCTCTTTCTCTTCCCATGTCAATAATATCACTCGGTCAGCCTACTTTCATCTTCGAAACATTAATCGTCTCCGTCCTTCCCTCACTCCTCACTCCACTGCTGTTCTGGTTCACAGTCTAGTCACCTCTCGTTTAGATTATTGTAATTCTCTTCTTTTTGGCCTACCCCAGAAAACCCTTCGTAAATTACAACTGGTCCAAAATTCAGCTGCCCGTATCATTACACGGACCCCCTCAATCCATCACATCACACCTGTTTTAAAACAGCTTCATTGGCTTCCCATCCCATATCGCATCAATTACAAAATACTCCTCCTTACATTCAAAGCTGTCCACAACCTTGCTCCTCCATACCTTTCAGACATTATTCACATTGCTACACCTGCTCGTACCCTCAGATCCTCTTCTTCCATCCAGCTCATTGTTCCCATTGCCCGTCTTGTTACTATGGGGAACAGAGCATTCAGCTGCTCTGCTCCCCAGCTCTGGAACTCACTCCCACCTGATATTCGCAACACAGACTCATTGCCACATTTCAAAGTCAAACTCAAAACTCACCTGTTTAAAGTAGCCTATGCATGATAACAATTGCATTGTCTTATTTTTTTATTTTATTTTTTAAATTCATTTTACTTGTTTTTTCTATGTTTTTAATGTGTCTGGTTTATTTTTATTTTATTTTTTATGATTGACAATGTAAGGTGACCTTGAGTGCCAAGAAAGGCGCCTACAAATAAAATGTATTATTATTATTATTATTATTATTGTTTTTCAGACAGGGGTAGAGCAGAAAGGTCAATGTAGTGGTTCGAGGTTGTGTCATTGGGAAGGAACAATATGGCTTCAGACTTATCGTTGAAGCTTAAGAAATTTAAAGCCATCCAGTCCCTAATGTCAGCCAGGCAGTCGAGCAGAGGTTGAATAGAGCATGCACCATTTTGTCTTAGGGGGAAGTAAATTTGACAGTCATCGGCGTAGAAGTGGAAGGGTATGTTGTGTTTCCGGAAAATAGCACCGAGTGGCAGTAGGTATAAGGAGAATAAGAGAGGACCCAGGATGGACCCCCGCGGAACCCCACCATTTAAGAGCCGCCACTGCAGAACTAAAATCATTGATGGAAACACAAAAGGATCTGTCTGAGAGGTAGGATCTGAACCAGTTTAGGGCTGACCCTGTGACGCCCACCCACTGCTCCAACCTAGCAATGAGGATCTCATGGTCGATGGTGTCGAAAGCGGATGTGAGGTCCAATAGGACAAGCAGCACAGAGTCACCAGTGTCTGTGGATAGGAAGATGTTGTTAAAAACCTTCAGGCAGTCTCAGTGCTGTGGAGGGATTTGAAGCCAGACTGGAATAGCTCGGGGATAGCGTGATCCTCCAGGAAGCACTTCAGCTGGGACTCAACTATTTTCTCTAAAAGTTTAGATACAAATGGGAGTCTGGAGGCAGGCCTGAAGTTAGATACTACTGAAGGGATATGGAAGTGCCAAGCCTGGGCTGCATAACACATATGCTTCAACCTTATCGTACACGAGGGCCTGCTATCACAGCACAGCATGAGTGACACTTTAGCTATTGGAAGAAAAATCGTGGGCCATTTTAAGCATTCCCCCCTGGCCTAATCCCGCCTAGAGGACATTCAGGTTGAGCTTAAAATGCTAACAAAACGCCTTAAGAAATGCATGCAAGTAAGATGGAACAGTACTCTGTACATTCTGCAAACCTTCCTGGAGCAAAAACGTCCCCTCTGTCTATATGCAAGTGAGCACAACCTTCCCTCAACGCTGACTATGAACCAGTGGATGTTGGCAGAGAAGACTGCGTTAGTAAGGATGTAACGGTACACGTGGGTGTACCGAACCGTTTCGGTACAGCACGTTCGGTTTGGTCCAACTGCGTACCGTTTCGGTTATTTTTTCACTCATTAAATGTTATTAACGGGAGAATATATGCGCCGCGGAACAAAAATCCCTAGGCGTGTTTCAGCACAGTGCTATTATCTTGTAGCACGCGCAGCATTTAGCAGCCTAGCATCTCGTTGCGGTCTCATGTATGGGAACGTTATGGCTTTCTTGTTAAAAGACGAGCACAAATCCAAAGCTGTGTGTGGACGTTGTTTCACGGAGATTGGCTCTGCAGCAGCAACACGTCTAACTTGTTAACGCTCTTGAAACAACGTCATCCGGATGTGAACGTCTTCTACAAGCAAGAAAAGCAGCTTGTTGCAAACATTGCTAATAGCAGCATTTAAACAACCTTCATCAGGTAATTCAGATCGGTCCAGAGCAATAACACGAACTGTAGTTTTTAAAGCTCTGGATCTACGTCTGAATGTTGTTGATGCACCAGCTTTAAAGTTCTTGAGCATCGCTATGACATCCATCATGTCAACATTTCAGCCAAAAAGTTCAGCACTTTATGAAAAAGCTAAAACTGATATTGTCAACAAGCCCTGGACCAGATTAAAGCCCTGATGATGATGATGACCGAGAGATTCAACCACCTCATAACAACCATTCAAGAAGAAGTATTGTTGTTTCATTATTATTATCTAATTAACCTTTTTAATTTAAAATTATAATCTTATTAACTTTTTTTTTTTTTTTACCTCTTTGTTTTAATTCCAGTCTGGGACAGAGATTGCAGCTGACTTCTTCCTCTTCAGGGAAATCCACCAGATCACCTACAGCTAAGAAGTGTGTGATGACTGAACTCTGAACTTTTCCAGGGACATGTCCCACCTGGGGGAGCAGGTCCAAGAAGAGGTTGTGAGTAATGAGGACAAATACAGCCACACTGCTGCTACTGTTGTTATTGAGATGATTTTCTCCAGCCCTGGAGACATTCAATGCAACTAGATCTGTGCTTTTGGCAGAAAATGTGAACAAGTTGGTCTTTTTGGACAAAAACTTAAAACTTGATTAGTTAGATTGTAAACAGTCTGTTGCTGCTTATGGTCTGGTTATGGCTGTTATTGTTTTTATTAAGATTTTTATTATTGTTAGTATAGTTTATTTATTGTAAAGAATGTCGTTTATTTAAAATATCATCCAAACGGGTTGCTTTTATTTATTTTTATACAAATGTATTGTTTACTTGACACATTTTCAAAATAAAAATTTTACAAGTCTTCATTTTGTCTTTTTTTTGTACCGAAAATAAACCGAACCGAACGCTCCTTGTAATTGAACCAAACCGAAATGTGATATTAGCGTACCGTTACACCCCTATGCATTAGTCTTGGCACCATTTGAGAAGGTCACAAGGGCAGTATGTGCAGAGACTGCAACATGTGCTGATGTGATACCTGTCATCACAGTTCTGAAGCGTGCTTCTTCTCGAGATGAGAATGACAAGAATCCAGACCATGAAGCACACTCTCCTGGAGGCTGTAATTAGACGCGTCTCCCATATTGAGACAGAGCCACTCTAATACATCGCCACTTTTGATTCTTAAGTTGGCAGAATTATTTATAATTTATATTGTGAGTTAATCATGTTAATTATTCTTTATAGGTTTTTTACAAATCCAACCAACCAGAAGCGTGCCAAAGACTCGCTCCTTGAGATTGTCGAGAAGGTCTACAGAGCAAGCAACGACATGCCAAATGATGAGCCAGTGAGAAAGGTCCCACGTGAAAGCCCAACAACAGCAAACTAGGAAGTATCTTCAATGAGATTTTGGAAGAGAACGAAGTTAAAACCAGATCTGCCACGTCATCTTCAGCCGTCACTGAGGTGCAGAACTACCTCTCACAACAAACCATTCACAGGTCAGTCAGTCCACTAGATTACTTGAGGACACATGCTACACACAGTCCCTCACTGGCTCGGTGGCTCCTGTAGCAACCAAGTTTATATGTGAGCCATGCACAAGTGTGGTCAGTGAGAGACTTTTCAGTGCTACCTCAAACGTAATGGACGAGAAGCGTAACTTATCTGCTGACTTGATAGAGAAGCTTGTCTTTATTAAGAAGAACTTTCAGTTTATTAGAGAGGGTTAAACAGCAGGTTCACCCTTAGTCCTGTTAATTCAAATAGAATGCAAGACAGGGTTTTACAGTTTTGTTCAAGTAGTAATCGTTTCCTGCATTTTGCACTTTGTTTTTGTTTTTATCTATTGTTGTGGGAAGTTCCGTACCAGGACTTTAGTTTGAAGAGGAGAAACTTGGTTATTTATTTTTAAATGGTCAATTTAAGTTGAGTTATTATATAAAATGTACCACAAATACATACTTGGATGGATAAAAAAAATGTAAAAACCATTTAAAGAACTGACAGAAAATTTTGATTTTCAATAGTTAATCAACAATCCATCTCGTATCACCAAAAACAGTCTAAGTCTACGGGATTTAATTTTTTCCAATAAACCTGACCGAATTATAAAATCCTATAACTTGGTGTGCGGCTTATCTGACCACAATATAACCCTAATTGCAAGAAAATTATCTTTAAATCGTTTTGTCAGTCGCTATAATACACAAAAACAGACAGTAATACAAATTCCAAGAAAGGACATACCCAAATTTGAGGCCGAATTAGCTACGGTTAATTGGGACAATGTTTCCGTACAGAATAACATAAATGATTGCTGCAATACATATATTCTCAATATTTGTAATACTATGAGTAAGTTTCTGAAAATCCAGGTTAAGGGACAAAGAAAAATACAGTTACCTTGGATATCGGATAATATTTGACTGCTAATGAAAAAAAGAGATAATGCCCTAAAATCTTTTTTTTATTTTTATAAAAGGACCACAGATTGGCTACTTTTTTAAAAGCTTGAGGAACAGAGTAAATAAAGAAATACATAAATCTAAAGCTGAATATTAGACAAATGTTTTGACAGAAACGGGTAGGAATGGTAAGATGATCTGGAAAAAATTAAGTAGTTTAATGAATCCCAATGCCAGCATTAAATATAAATATGAACTTGCAGTAGCAATCTGCTAAGCTAGCAACAATGTTTAATACCCTGATGCATGCTCAATAATCCAGGTAGAAAAATCCAAAAAAGCTAAGTCTGGTCCTCTGGACATTCAAAAAACAAAACAAAACAAAGCAAAAAAAAAAAACTGTAGAAACGTTTCGTCTTTCGTCCGAAAGACTTCCTCAGTCTGAGAAGCTGTGTTCAGCTCAGTCTTATAAATAGCACCCTCCCACAGTGGATCAACCAGTTGGCTGATGACAGCCGAAACCAGCTGCTCACATGATCAAGGAGGACCATCAGCCTGACGATGGATCGTTAACACCCTGATGGTTGTTTGCTATTCACAGAGGGCTGAGTGATACTAGCAATAACAGCATTGTAAGTGGGGGACAGTTGAACCCGGAGGCCTCCACCTCTGTTTAATGATGGACGGTTTCTTTTCACAAAGATGGCCTCCTTTACTCCTCTCTCAAACCATTGTTCCTCTCTATCAAGGATGTGAACATCTTCATCCCTGAAAGAGTGACTGGCCTGGAGATGAGTGTGCTCCTCTGTGGTCCACACTGCTCTCACCCACCTGGATCAGAAGGACTCATACGTGCGTCTGCTCTTTGTGGACTTCACATCTGCCTTCAACACCATGATCCCCCAAACTCTGATAGACAAACTATCCACACTTGGACTAAGCCCCTCTATTTGTAACTGGGTCTTAGACTTCTTAACAGACAGACCACAGTCCGTGAAGATCCACAACTTCTCCTCCTCCACCATCACCCTCAGCACTGGCTCTCCTCAAGGATGTGTGCTGAGCCCTCTTCTGTTCACTCTGCTCACATATGATTGTACAGCCACACATCCAGGCTGTCATATTGTTAAGTTTGCAGATGATACAGCTGTGGTGGGATGCATCACAGATAATGATGAATCCAGCTACAGACAGGAGGTGGAACATCTGGAGAGCTGGTGCAAAGAGAACAACCTTCACATGAATGTGAAGAAGACGAAGGAGATGATTGTGGACTTCAGAAGGAACAAACACACCCACACCCCACTGTATATAGGTGGATCTGCGGTGGAGGTGGTCTCCAGCTACAAGTACCTGGGTGTACACTTGAATGATAACCTCAGCTGGAGCAATAACACCACCAGCCTGATCAAGAAAGGTCATCAGAGACTCTACTTCCTCAGACGGCTGAGACGAGCTGGTCTGAGAAGCTCAGTCCTCACCTCGTTCTACAGGTGTGCAGTGGAGAGCGTCCTGTGCTCCAGCATCAACGTGTGGCATGGAGGCTGCACAGTTGCAGAGAGGAAAGCTCTACAAAGAGTGGTGAAGGCTGCACAGAAGTCTGTGGGAGTCAGTCTCCCCACCATCACAGACATTTACACCTCCAGATGCAGAAAAAGAGCCACCTGCATCATGAAAGACCTCACTCACCCAGCACACTCACTCTTTGCACCACTCCCCTCGGGACGGAGGTTGAGGAGCATCAAATGTAGAACCACTAGACTGAGGAACAGCTTCTACCCTGAGGCTGTCAGACTCATGAATAAATAAATAATAAGAATAAACACTGCAAAATGTCACATCATGCTGATGCTGATCTGTTTCTTGTTGCTGCGTTCATCTGTGACCATCTGCTCATGTTCGTGCTGCTGTTTATAATGATGTTTTTCTACTACATTAGGGCTTAGTGTATTACTAGCTGATGTCTCTCTTAGTTAATCCTAGATGTTATTATTGTTTTTCTCTTGCATTTGTTGTTGGATGTAACTGGGACCCTGTGTACATAATCTCGTTTTCAACACATGTACTACATGCGGTGCAAATGACAATAAATTCTCTCTGACTCTGACTCTGATGAGTGTAGACCACAGAGTCCTGACCTGATGATGTTGATCTTCTGTGCTGGGCCATCCTTTTGGCCAGTGGCTGTTTAGTTTCCCCGATGTAAGACTGATCACAGCCCTCCTGACACTGAACAGCATACACAATATTACTCTGTTTGTGCCGGGGGACTGGATCTTTGGGATGAACCAGTCTTTGCCGTAATGTATTTTGGGGTTTAAAAGCCACTGGGACGTTGTGTTTAGAAAATAAACGTCTCAATGTCTCTGAAACTCCCGCAACATACGGAATGACCACTGGTCTGGGTTCCTTCTTTTCACCTGATGGCTGGCTGGAGTCCTGTTTGGGTTTCTTCTCTGCTTTCAGGAAGGCCCAGTTAGGATATCCACATTTCTCTAGAGCCTGTTTTGTGTGTGATTTCTCCTTCTGTCTGGCTGCTGAGTTAGTGGGGACGCTGTCTGCTCTGTGGTACAGAGTCCTGATGACTCCTAACTTGTGCTCCAGAGGGTGATGGGAGTCAAACTGTAAATACTGGTCTGTGTGTGTGGGTTTGCGGTACACCTCAGTTTGCAAATTTCCTCTATCAGAAACTGAGACCTCACAGTCCAAGAAAGCCAACCTGCCATTTTTTACATCTTCTCGTGTGAACTTGATATATTTATCCACAGAGTTGATGTGATCAGTGAAATGTTGGACTTCCTGAGATTTAATTTTAACCCAGGTGTCGTCAACATACCTGAACCAATGACTTGGTGGTCTCCCTGAAAAGGATGTCAAAGCTCTCTTTTCTACCTCCTCCATGTACAGGTTGGCAACAATAGGAGAAACTGGAGACCCCATAGCACACCCATGTTTCTGCCTATAATATTGCTCCCCATATGTGAAGTAGGTTGACTGCAGGCACAGTTTCAAGAGTTGACACAGTTGTTCTGTGGAAAGTGTGGTCCTGTTGCTCAGAGTGGTGTCTGATTTTAACCTTAAACAGACCACCTCTACTGCTTCATCAACAGGAATGCACGTAAAGAGTGATGTGACATCAAAAGAGACCATTGTTTCATCAGTCTCCATGATGACATCCCTCACCTTATCCACAAAGTCCATGGTGTTCTGTATGTGGTGTTCTGAGCTGCCAACTAAAGGGATGAGTACAGATGCCAGATATTTGGAAACATTGTAAGTGACCGAGTTAATCATGCTAACAATTGGTCTTAAAGGTACACCTTGTTTGTGGATTTTGGGTAAACCATACAGACTTGGCGTGGCCTCCCCTGGGTACAGTCTGTGGTACAGAATATTGTCAATAGCCTTGTCCTGCTTCAAAATTTTCAGGCAATCTATCAACTTCTTCTTGTAACCACTTCCTGGATCTCTTTTCAGCGGTTCATAAGTGGTTAAGTCACTAAGGAGTGACATAACTTTCTCATGATAGTCTTTCTGGTTCAAAATCACTGTGCACCTTCCTTTGTCTGCTGGGAGAATTATGATGTTTTTGTCTTTGCTAAGAGAGGTGAGTGCATCCCTCTCTTCTCTACTGATGTTGGAAGGTGGTGGTTTGGCATTACTGAGACAGGCTGAAACTAACATTAAACACACTAAACATTAAACAATGTTTAATGTGTAGTGGGCATGACCATGTCCACTTTGATACACCTATGTATTTTTGAACTGTTCCAGAGATGACCCTTACTGACCTCTCAGTAAAGCAAGACATTTACTACAAATTATTCCATTAGGTGTAATCTGAGAACATAGTCACCAAAAGAGACTATTTCTATCTTTGATTTTATTCTAATGTAATCAAAAGAATAACTTTTGTCATTTTCATGATGTGTGCTTTTAAGCTGTGTTATTCTGTAAGAGTTAAACTGTGTCACTTCTGCACATCACTGTGTCCACTGCTGTGTGAAAGTTGAAGGTTTGGGTCAGAGAGGCCCGACCGTTTTGTTTAGAAATAAGAAGACAGTTAATCCGTTGTTTGCATGAGAATGACTCCAACATTCTCTGTCTTTTCCTAAACAATTTCCCTCTGTTGGTGGCTGTAACCTTGGGTCGTGATAACGGCAACTGCTTCCACGGACCAATGAAAAAGACACAAGTCTCACTCCTCTCATGATCTTCTTTTAAGTTCTAAGCTAAGCTGAGTGCTTCAGAGTTTTTGAAGGAACGGGTGAGTCCCTGAGAGGAAGAGAGATGTGAACTTTCTCTTCAAGCTGGGGTACGTTTGGTCAAGAGCTAACGACCTTCGTCTTCAGTAAAGGACTAATAACATGCTGTTATGAGTCCACTTCGAACGAGCGTAAGCTCAAAACTTTGTTTCTTCCTTCCTGGAATAAGTTATCTTGAGCCAAAAAACCACGACTGCCACGGCTTCTGCCGACGAAAGCAAGTATCACCGACACTGACAAGGTAAACACGTGTGGAGTCCAGCTTGGACTTGCGGGACCGACGACTCGTCAGTCCAAGGCTGATCACAGCTCTTTACCAGAACCAAGGCGGACGTCTTAAGGTAAAGGAGCAGCTGTTTGCTTACTGGAGGTGTGATGATATCTTAGCTGGACGCGTATGGAAGAGTGTCATCTGGTTTCATAAATGCAAGATAAACTTCCTCTCTTAACCTCCCAATTCCTCTTAAATCTTTCCTTATCTCAATTTCTAAGCTGGAAACTATTTAAGCTAAAGAGCCCTCAGACTAGTTTAACATCCAGTATTGAAGTCTGTTGTGTTAAATTTAACTGTGCTGACGTGTTAAATTGAAAGAAAGTGAAATCATGTCAATCAAGTGTAATGGTGTTAATTTAGTCGATTTATTTTAAATAAATGATAGTGTCTTTGACATATCAAACTAAGTTAACGTCTCTGTCACTTAATGGCTTTATTTATTTATCCATCATAAAGATCACAGAAATATTGGGTAAACTGAAAAAGAAAGAATCCGTGAAATTACTATTCAATCTGAATAAGTAATTAATTAAGTCAAAGTCAAGTCAAAGTCAAAGTCAACTTTATTGTCAGATCTGCAATATGTACAGTGCAGGACATACACAGGACCGAAATTGCGTTTCTCTCAGTCCCTCGGTGCAACAGTAAACATCTAAACATTGAAACACTGAAACATATAATAATAGACATAAGCATAAAAATAGTAAAACTAACACTGTCCTGTGTGTTTTTTTTTTTTGCATAGTGGTATAAAAAAAGAGTATAAAAAGTATAACTAAAATAAACTAAAGGTTTCTAGCATTGACATTTGCAAAGTGGCAAAGCAGCGTATGAGTCAATGTACACAGTATATGTATGAGGTAGTAGTTGATGTTGTTGTAGAGGCAAAAAGTGGCATATGCAGTAAGGCACATTGGGCATCCCTAAATAAGACCGTTCAGAGCACACTGTATATGTACCAGCAGTGGTGTAGATATTAGAGTAGTGTAAATAAATGTAAACAGTAGTAATTACATGTAAGCAGTAGTAATAAAAGTAAACAGTATTAATAAATGTAAACAGAGAATGTAAACAGTATTATGATTATAGGCAGTGATGTAATACAGACATTAGTGCAAGTATGAGAAGTAGTGCAAACTGTATGAGCACATGACCGAGAGTTTAGTGAAAACCCGTTTGGTGACACAGAGTCTAGTGTTAAAAACTTTGTGTTGAGTGATAATATGTGAGAAAGTTTTAGTGTTAAGGCAGTTCAAATGGGAGGGGAGGCAGAGCAGGCAG
>JBBPBX010030037.1:0-35463 GCA_038048925.1 Garcialebias charrua
TGTTCCTGTGTGGCTGGTTCTGGATTTCACAGGGTGCAAAACCAGGTCCAGTTGGCAAGATGGTGGCCTGGGTCGACTGTGTAAAGGAGGATTACGGTAAATAATACTGGCAATATATAATTTTCATGTCTTGCTACCATACATATATTTTAGCCCCGAGTTAAATACATCTGTGTGATGTTTTATTCAAAGGAATACGGATACCCTCTTCAGAGGAATGACTGGCTCTCTTCCTGACCTGTCTGCTTCGAGTGGCAGAGGTATACTGTACTGCGATTTGGACACATCATCTGTCACCAACCGAGAGTGTCTGGCAGCGACTGGATGGAAGATCAAAAAATAATCAGACAGAACTGTGATCACTTCTATTTTATGTTTTTGAATAGGTTGTGTGCTGTAGATACTATGAAATTCAAAAGAAAAAAAAAGACACTTTGTTTTATTACAATTTATCATTTGAAGAATTTGTTTGTTCTGATTTGTTTTACACAAAATAAATGAATTTCAAGTTGCACTAAGGTCAGCTCTGGCCTGTAATTTAGTTTGTTTAGCTTGCCCGTGTTTTTTCATAAAAGCAAGTGAAATGTGAAAAACAAGAAATGTTTATTTGTCTTCACATTTATTCATGAAATTTGATAACATGCAATCAGTTCATAACAATAAAAATACATTTAAATGCTTCTGTGAGAACTAATTTCGTGTGGACAATGTCCATCAGAAATTCTTTCCCTTAGCCCATGCACTGACGAGGTTTATTTTGATAATTAACCAGGCAAGCCACTGTAAAAAGTTCATTAAATATGTAAAAAAAGCTAAGTCTGGTCCTCTGGACATTCAAAAAACTGTCTACAGTATTTGTTTTTTGAATGTCCAGAGGACCAGACTTAGCTTTTTTTTTTAAATATTTTTCTACCTGGAGCATGCATCAGGGTAAGTTCATTAATACTTCAAACAATTGATAGTGGGATATCAATTGTTGATATCACGCTATCAACAATGTTATGCATATATACACATAATATATGTATACACATATATTATGTGTATATACACGTGTATATGCACATAATATATATATATGTATATATACACTTACATCTGTATATATACTGTACACATAATATATATGTATACACATATTGTGTATATACACATATATGTGCATATACACAATATATATGTTTATATACATGTGTATATAAACATAATATATATGTGTATATACACATACATCTGTATATATACACATAATATATATGTATACACGTATATATTGTGTGTATATACACATATATGTGCATATACTGTACACATAATATATGTTTATATTCACATACATGTGTATATACACATAATATATATGTGTATATACACATACATGTGTATATAGGAAATCCTTTCGGATTGCACGCTCAATGTGAACTCGCAGACGTGCAATTTTCTGTCTGGAGGATCCTCCGTGGAAAATGAAAAGAATCCGAAAAAAAAAAAAAATCCGAAAGAAAAAGTCCGTGGAAATTTAAAAGACCATTACATCAGCATGCTTAGGGACACAGCAGTGTTCGTGATAATGTTTAACTTGCTTCTGAAACGCGAGTTTCTCTTTTCTAGCTGTCTAGTTCCTCAAAGCTGAAGTTAGTGAGCCGCATCCGCTCAGGCGGATGTGACGTCAGCGCCGCAGATGCAAAGAGCCCATTAAACTAGCTCATGGAACCTCTGGCAGGTTTAATGTTGAGCGTGGAATTAGACAAGGTTGTCCAATTTCTCCATTTTTGTTTCTTCTTCCTATGGAGATTTTAGCACATTTCATTAAAAACAGCTGCATAAAAGGTATTCAGATTGCTGGTAGAGAAATATGTCTGAGCCAACTGGCAGATGACACAACTCTATTTCTAAAAGATTGCTCTCAAGTAAAGTGTGCTGTTGAGCTGCTTGGTGAATTTTCTGCAGCCTCAGGTCTCAACCTTAATTTATCTAAATGTGAATTACTCCCTATTAAAACATGTCATGACACAGAGATCTCAGGAATCCCAGTAAAACACAAAGTTAAATATCTTGGTATCTATATTATAAAAGAGGAGGACCAAAGATTAAGTGATAACTTTAATCCCCTTGTTACTGTAATTAAAAAAAAATTCAATTTATGGGTACAGAGAGATTTATCCATCTCCGGTCGTGTATTACTTTCTAAGGCTGAAGGTCTCTCCAGTTTGGTTTATGCGACTTCTGCCCTTGAGGTTCCCAAGGACATCATTTCAAAAGTGGATAAAACATTGTTTGATTTTATTTGGAAAAAAAGGTTCATCTAATCCGAAAAAATGTAATGATAAATAAGCTGTGCTCTGGTGGGTTTAATGTATTAGACTTACAGACTCTAAACTCCTCCTTTAAAATTAAATGGATCAAAAGATATCTCTTAAATCCAAACTCTTTGTGGAACTTTATTTCAACACATGTATTTGAAGCATTGGGTGGTCTATCTTTTATTTTAAGGTGTAATTACAACTGTACTCCGTATGGGAGAGGAGCTGACACCAGAAAAGTGCCACCCAACTTATTTACATAATGAGACAGATGTGTACAGTATAGTATACTGTACACATCTGTCTCATTATGTAAATAAGTTGGGTGGCACTTTTCTGGTGTCAGCTCCTCTCCCATTGGTCAATAGACAGGAAGTAGCAGGATCCATCATAGATATATACACTAGATAAGCTGAGGAGGAGTCAGCGGCGTTGTCAGGGGGCAGCCATCTTGCCACAGACAGCAACATTAGCTGCAGCTGTGGAAACCGTATGGAGGTGAGGGATTTCCACAAACAAAAATACACTTAACTCGCTGTAATCTTGACGGATTTACAAACGGTTTATGTTTTTAAAAACGTTATTAACGTGGCTATGATTTCTTTGGTAATCAGACAGCAGTTTCGTCTTTTTTAAAAGGTTTTATTCGTGTTTTGGGTGTCACACTCATCGAGAATCTAGAATTTAAATTCTGTTTTTATTACACCAATAACTATTTTATAACAAAATAATCTTTTGTCTAAATGACTGTCTTGATCATGACTGTATTTATTAGCAGACTATTAACCAGAGCCTTTGATTAAGGGCTAGCTAGTATTCCAAACATTTCCCCAGCATTCTTAGATCACTAGGAGCTCTTTGTTTTTAACTGAACTAAAGCTGCACATGATTTCCAAGCGGTTTGGTATGTTCAACACTAATTACTGCTTTGTGTTTTACAGAAATACTCTTTGACAAGATGCCTGACTTTTGTGCAGCCTATGGATGCTCCAATAGACGTAACATCAAAACAAGAAACCGTGGGATCACATTTCACCTGTAAGACTCTGTGACAGTATTATTACTTTAATTAGAATAATCATAGTTATATTTTGGATCAGTGCACATTACACGTCACGCTACACACAAAAAATGTGAGATAATATTATTGACATAATATTATACATAATATATATTTACATAATAATGACATAATATATATTTACAGCACTTTGGTTGACCTTGTTGTTGTTTTAAGTGCTCTAATGCTATCTCCTCAGTTGTTCTCACCTCTCTGCATGGAGTTCATAATATGCTCTTTTCTGTCTGCATCACGTTCATAAGATGCTCTTTTCTGGTGATGGTACTTCTTATCTTATCAGGGTGTTTTGCTACAATATATTTGCTGTATTAAAATATGTCTCTGTTCCTGCTCTTGTGTTTAGTCACCGCCACCCCTAAAAAAAGTAAATGTTAAGATCCTAAACTCATTCTTTCTTGGGACCTCTTTGTAATTATACAATATTTGCTTTATTTGATTAAGATTCCTCTCTATCCTGGGATTTATCATCAATATTGACACATTGATGTCAATGGTTCCTGTGCTGCTTGATGAGCAGCGATATATCCTGACCTACAGGTTCAGCCAGGACCACTTGGAGCTTCTCTTTAACTCCATCAGAGCATCTGGTACAATTCATAATTATTTTTTAACACAACACTAAGTGACCGGAACTGTCAGCAACTGTATTGTTTTCAATTTGTTGATCCATGTTTTCTTTTTTTTTAGGAAAATACATTTGGTTTGTTTATTTGTTTGAAAAATCGGTGAATATGTAATATACTGTTATATATCTTGTGTCTATTTTAAGGTGGATGGAATAACAACCCTAGTGCCAGCCAGTTCAAGAACATTTTCAGAAAGCTGATGGCCCGGTGTGGTGTTAAACCAAGCATAAAAGGCAATGTGACCGCACAGGATGAGACAGAGTCCCTACCAGTTGAACCAATGTCCTCTGCTGACCAGTTCTACCACATTGACACATCAACAAACCTGTCAGCTGTAGATATGTCCTCTGTAGAAGAAGAAGATCTTCCATCACCGTTTGCTGACATTCCTGCTCTTATACATGACCACAGCTACCTTCCCAGCCGCTTCGATGGTCTTGTGGAAAACACACTTGTGTACATTTCAGGTAGAGGTTGACTTATACTAGATTTGACCTATTACCTGTAGTGCTAACATTCAGCATATAATATTCAAAAACTGAAATGATGGTCAAATAATGAGATGTCAATGCTAGAACCTTTAGTTTATTTTATAGTTATACTGTACTTTTATACTTTTATACTTTTTATACTAGTATGCAAAAACTCAGGACAGTATTATGTTCATTAAATGTTTAGTGTTTTAGTTTTAGAGTTGGTGTAAATTTTCATACTCATTTACCACTATGCAAAAACTCAGGACAGTGTTACAGTTTTACTATTTTATGCTTATGTTTATTATTATATGTTTCAGTGTTTTAATGTTTAAATAGTTACTGTTGCACCGAGGGACTGAGAGTCTTGTCACACTATCAGATGTTTATTTCTGTTTGTTTGTTTGTTTATTTATATCTCCCGATTATTAAATCTTTTCATGTATCTAAAAAAAATAAACTACACATATTGACCAAGGTTTGTGTAATAATGTATTTAATATTACATAATATTTGCATGTGTAGGGAAAAAATTGGCATAAATTATTTTCATACCACTAATAATAATGCTATTTATGATGAAATAGTATTAAATATTTATTAGCATTGTAACATATGTCAGTTAATTTCGCTGGAAATAAACATGTATTTATAAATAGATGTAAATATAATCTTATTGTGTATATTGCTAGTGCAATACAGTGTCTATATAACGTTATTTTCATGTGAACGTCCATCTTAAGTATACCATATTATAACAACATCTCTCACATTTATAACAAACCAAACCGTTTTAAAATCGGTTGAAAATTAAGCAAGTTATGGTTATTTTAATAGTAAATGCCCCATTCACATTCATGTTAAGAGTGGGCGTTCTGTCTGTGCCAAGATGGCCGCCGTCTGACGATGTCAGTCTCCATTGGCCAACAGCGGGGATGTCTTATCTAGTGTATATATTATCTGTGGGATCCATGAACAGATCTACAGTTCATGCCTGTGCTGCCTCAGCTGAGCTAAAATTTACTCTTTTTCACCGAGTTAAAGGAAAAGCAAAATGATGTAATAAAATATATAATTTCTAGGAAACTAGATGGAAAAAATTAATATGAAGGTCAATGAAATTACTGTATAGAACATCAAGTAAAGTTCTCTTTAATTTAATTGGTGCATTTTAAGTGCATTTATTGTTTGGACCAGCTTTATGTTAATGCTTTTATGTTAGTTTCAGTCCTTCTAAGTGTTGAGTTACAATTAATCACAAATGTGTGTTGTCAGCATTATTTAAAACTTGGTTGGAGGGTATTTTTAATAGTTTACATAGTCACTTATGCAGCTTGCTAGGCTACTCAGTTAAAGATGAGGGAGCGAAGAGCCTCTCGAATTGTCAAGTAAAACACTTGAGCTTGCAATGTGTTAGTGGGAAAAGTAAGGTCCAACTCTGACATGATCACATTGCACAGGTCAAATATATCTTCGTCACATGGGACAACTGAGAGGAGTTTGCATGCCTCTTTGCAGACCTCAAGATCATTATGTGGAACAATGAAGTCCTCAGAACCCCAGAGCTGTGGCACTGTGTACATCACATCAGGAATCCCACTTGGTACATAGTGATTCTTTGTTGGTCGGATGTGGTGGCCATTCCAGACTGCCTTGATCTCATCAAGCTCTTCCTGGAAATATAAATTGTATCTGTGGTTAGAGGTTTAAAGATGTTGGAGACTAACCAGTACAAGATTAACAAAAAATATAAAAATAGACATGGTTGTTGAAAAACAAATATGCTTCAAGTGCATCCAGTTGATATTTTACAATTCATGAACCACTGATAGATATTTTAATTTTTGACAATTTGCTGGTAGGGCTGTGTGAAAGTGAAGATTCAACACAATCTGCTGGTTTCATCATTGGTAATTTTAGTATTTTGCTTTTATAATGTGTGAATGTTTTGTACAGTACACTGAGATGTTTTTTGTTGTGATTTTGCATTATAAACTGAAGTAAATGTTATAAACTGACTTTCACATAACTGAACATAATTTCAGCTTGTATTTTTTAAAAACACTATAAACATGGGATCTGAACCTAGGCTTGCTACTACTTTTAATAATTTCCTATAGCCTCTTGAGTACCCTGTTTTATTAATCTGAAATTAGTAAAATAGTCAAAAGCCAATATTATGTTTTAGCATAATTCAATACAATAAACTGTAATTTTATTGTTCTTAGCTGAACACAATAACCTAGTCTACATCTTGTTAACACAAATAAAATTATTGGCAGAGAAACCTGATTGATCGTGTTTCAGAACCATGGACAGTGCTGCTGTTTATATAGCCTAGGTGACTGCGTGCCGACACATGGTGACACCTGGCTATGTAAGCAGAGATTACGTAGTAAATTTTTACCTTTCATTAGCACCGGTAAATTAACTGAATCCATGTTAACATCAATAGTTGTAGGCTACTTTTATAAATAGACTACACCATGCGGAGAAATGGAACAGCAGTCCACTTAAGACACAGACAGAACCTCACCTGAATAATGTGGCGAAAGCACAGCTGCACAAGTCATTTGTCCACGTAGTCCCCAACGCACAGGCCCTCATCTTTCATCTCGCCCAAAAGATGTATCCAGTACTCCATACCTTCTCTGCGCAGCACCCCCCACCAGCTCTCAATCCTCTGGTTTGTAGTACTTGCTCCAGCGATGTAGCTTTGTTCACCTGCTCTACTGTCTGCATCACTGCGGCGGAGGTAGGTCTGGATGTCACGGACAACAACATTTTCTGTTCCTGCATCTGTCCAGACGACCCGGGGGCAGCCACCAAACTCCTCCACGGCCTGTACAAAGTAGCCCCCTATCACGCGTGGGTCGCTGCTTGTGTACGCAGCTTTCAACCATATTAATTGCGCGAAAATCCATCTATGCAACCACTGATGCAGATTCCATAGGGCTTTAACATGTCATAAGAATCTACGTGCCAGATATAGTTTGGCCCTTGAGCAAAATATTGCCTACAGTTTAGTCTCCTGGAACGACGGATGGCTGAGGCGTCAGGGTCCAGAGCTGCGAGAATCAAACAAACATCTTTTTTCACACGAATGCCATTCTTTAAGCACTTGTTGTACATCCACCTGTAGCCGTGCAGTCTCCCAGGTCCTTCCAGCTGGTGAATGATGAGATCTATTACTTCCCGACATCAGAGTATTGTTTACGTCTGAGCCCACGCGTTTTGAGCAGCCAAATTAAGTGTCTCTTGCTCAGAATAACACCGTGCTTGATCGCAAGTGACTGAAGTATGTCATTGTAATTCATCCCTAGATTGAAATAAAATGAAATTAATTCAGACCTGTCCATGTTAACAACCTGCACAGAAATGAACGCAGGGTTGCTATCACGTGGCCACTCGATAATTATCACATGGCCACTCGATAATTATCAAGTGGCCACTTGAAACTTTTGCGTGGCCACGTGATAATTATCGCGTGGCCACGCGAAAGTATCAAGTGGCCACATGATAATTTTATTTCCTGCCATGTCACCAGACGGGCTCCGTAGATTTTTATTTATTTTTATTTTATTTTATTTTTTTATAAAAAAAACAAGTACAAAAAAAACTTACAATGTCAAACATGGCTCGAGACTCAAGGCATGCATAGCACAAAAGAGAATAAAGGCACATAAACAAAAACAATAATGTGTTTTGGGCAGCTTACAACAGAAATTCGTTACAGATTGTTTTAGTTTTTAAAGCTTTTGCATTAGTACAATACTTTAAAGTAGATAAGTAAGAGGAAATATAATTAGAAAACACTATAAATCTAGGTTTTAGCAAGGAGAATTTACAGCTGTGGATGTAAAATTTGGCTAAGAGTAGTATTAAATTTACAACAAAAACTTTCTCACTTGAAATATTTGGACAAAAGAAACCAAACAGTATAATTTTAGCGTCAAATGGTAGGTCAATTTCTAACTTTCTATTTACATACATGAAAATGTCTTTCCAGAACAGCTGAGTATGAGAACAGTCCCAGAAGAGATGGATGATGGTCTCCTCAGAGCTGTGGCAGAGTGAACACATTGGGTCTACGTTTGGACGGTACTTGGAGATTATATAGTTTACAGGATAACATTTATGCAGAATCTTTAGGGACACTTCTCGAATCTTATTAGTTATAAAGTATTTTCTAGGTAACAACCAAACATCTTTCCAACAGATATCATTAAATAAATTATCCCAGAAGAATATAGAAGCAGGTTTACTAATACATTCTCTAATTATTAATTCTCTAATACATTTGTTATTTGTTTTTTCACTTAAAAAAGGGTCAGAGTTACCAATGAATAATTCTTCAGTTAAATAGTTTGTGCTGTTGTGTACAGGATTTGACATCAACATTTTCACACCAGATGGAATTGCATCAAAGACAATTGCAAATTCTTTTGGTAGTACTGGAAAGTTATACGTAGTTAAAAATTCACTGTAAGAGTAAGTGTTGCCGTCTTTGTTGAATAACTGATGTACATGAACTATTCCTCTGTCAAACCAATTTTTAAAGAAAATAGATTTATGTTTAAAACAAATGTCTTTGTTATTCCAGATATAGTATTTGTGTGGAGAGAAATTGTGTTTGTGAACCAGATTCCAGCACAAAAACAGCGTAAAACAAAAACACGAGACACAGACATGTCAAAGCAACACATGGAAATGAAGACTTGTGGGGGAAAAAAAAAAAATATATATAATAAAGATATGCAAATGCATGTACAGGCAAAGGAAAAAACTACTGTATATGTGTATACAGTATACAGGTAACCCCCTAGTTACGTACGAGTTAGGGAGATAAGAACGGTTCGCAGCTCGATTCTGCCGTACCTAGGGGGTGAAATTAGTGTCCAGTTCGTAGGTCCTTATTTCGTTCGTAGGTTGTGGAAATACCGCTAACGGAGCGTGCGCACACATTTAAGCATGTACAGTAGTGTACTGTAATGTTAAACATTGCTATTCACATTTACAGAATAAATAAAAATATATTTTCTTACTTTGAGATGGTCAAAGCCGACATCTTAGGTTGCCATGCGTTGCCATGATTGTTGTCAGGCCGAGCAGCCGCCGAGTGAACCACCAGCAGCTGTTCAAGGCCTGTGTTAGCTAGCTGGCTAGCTTCTGCTAGCCAGGCCATGGGCTGGTGTTGGAGCGGCGGTGCGGCGCAATCTGCAGCTCTTGCTCCAGCCTGCTCCAGCCTGAGACGTCCACAGAGCTCACAGAGACGTTTCCAGCTCGTAATTAATCCATATGAAGCCATCCTGGTCACCAGTCTTCGGGCCGGCTCCCGGCAGCTAGCCTAAAATGGCGTCCGGTGTTCTACATGAATTTGTGACCGGAGACCCCAGTGACTGAACCTAAAATGGCGTCCGGTGTTCTACATTAATTTGTGACCGTGTAAACTGAAGACCTACTTCCTGCTTGAATGAATGCTGCCCAAGATTGCTCAAAAATGATCAGAAATGATCTTTTTTATCATAATTATTATTTATAAAGCCTTTAAAACAACCACAGCTGCAACAAAGTGATGTACACATGAAATTAAGAACATTTAAACACAAAAAAATATATAATAATTTTTTTATTTTTTTTTAATACAGTAATTTCATATTTTTTATTAAATATGATACGTTCGTAGGTCCCGTTGTTCGTAGGTTGATGGAGTCGTAACTAGGGGGTTTGCTGTATATATATATAAATATATATATATTCTTTATACCAACTCTTGATTGCACCTAGGTTTGTTGGAATTCGGGCTGCTTCTAATGCTGTTACTAAAACTCATTTTTTTAATATACCACCAAATATACTGTTGGCGTGCAATGAATGGTAAAAACAGCATTTTTGGTGTTTTTTTAATTTTATTTCAACATATCTTAACAAAAACAGATTTACTTCTGTATTAATAAAACCTGAACTGAAGTTCATCATTGTAATACTTGTTTAAAAAAAAAAGAAGAACATGTCATTCAGTATGTCAGAACAGACTTGGACCAAAAAAAATTGACTACATATCCAAGTTGATTTTTTTATAATGCCAAGTTGGTGTGGTTCCCTCCAAAATGCACTTCATGTAACATATGAATACTGCACAACAACTGAAATCCAAATATATGTTTTGCTCAAACAAATGTACAGTATCAGTTTGTTTGTTTGCACTGCTTCTTAACCAGTAAGAATAAACGAGGTGAAACTTGAGAAGTACTTATACCAATATGAACATACAGTTCTGATCAGAACTGACCTGAACTGGCTTCCAAATTAGTATTAGGACCAGGACATAAAGTGAACTTTGTGCTTTTAACAGCACTGTAGAAACATTAACTAGCAAATATGCAAGTCAGCATTGTACATATATAAAACTTAAGACATTATGTTTATTAATGTTTATGTTTATTAAATTTGTTCATTTTTTTACAGAAGAAACAATACAAGACAATCTCATTAAATGATAGTGTACAAAATGTAAAAAAATGAAAGGTAGCAGAAAGAAGAATAAATCTTATTATATCTGCCCCTTACTTACAACAATCAGATTAAACAATAATCAGCCATGTGAACAATAATAATCTTCAACCAACTTTTTCAACAATCAGTTTTAACAATAGTAATCTTCAACCAACAGTACAAAATGACTAACTCTTTCTAATTTTCTAATTGATACAATACACATTAACAACAGTACAAAATGACTAACTCTTTCTAATTTTCTAATTGATACAATACACATTACGCTATTTCATATATTTTTTTAACACATTTGTTTTGATCATTTTTTTAAATGTAAACATTGACTTGGCATTTTTAACTACATTCTCCAAGCCATTCCATAATCTAATTCCCTGGATTGAGGTAGAACGTCCCTTCAAACTGGTTCTGAATTGTGGTTTTACAAACAACTCTGTCCCCTTAAGATTATAACAACTTTGTCTTTTAACAAAGTGCATTTGGATATTTAAAGGTAATGCATTATTTTGAGCTCTATACATAACTGATAAGATATTATAGTCTACCAAATCATGGAACTTCAATAACTTTAGGTGATAGAATAATGTACTTGATGGATGACGATAATGCTTTCTAGTGATAATTCTTACAGCTCTTTTCTGTAATACAAAAATAGGTTTTGTGATTGTTTTACACGCATTCCCCCAAACATCAATGCAATAGATTAAGTGTGGAACAATGATTGTGTTATACAACAAATACAGAGCTTTATCATTCAATAGGTCTCTGACTTTGTACAGTACTGCAATCGATTTAGCTATTTTTATTCTTACAGAATTTATGTGTTGTTTCCATGTCAGTTTGTCATCAATGATAACACCCAAAAACTTCACCTCACTCACTCTACAAATCTCAACATCCTCAATTTTGAGTGGAACATCAACAGTTTTCTTTTTATTACCGAATATCATGTAATTAGTTTTCTCTAGATTTAATGATAATTTATTTATTTTAAACCAAGTTTGTATCTTGACAAATTCTGTCTTTATCAATTCCAACATTTGTTCTATATCTTCACCTAAACAGAAAAAAGTGGTATCATCAGCAAAAAGTACACATTTAAGGAGTCCTGACACATTTACCAAGTCATTCACATACAAAATAAAAAGCCATTAGCCAGCATCAGCCAGCTTTAGTTGGCTGTTCTGTGCTTCCCTTCTAGGTTGAAGATAAAATAAATATAAAAAAAATCAACATGAACCTTCTTTTTGGTGTGAACATAATGTAATTCAAAAAAGTCGATCAAAACTATAAGTCAAAGTCAAAAAAAGTCAAAGTCAACTTTATTGTCAGCTTGGTCAGCTTAATCGGGTGTATAGATCCTCCCTCTTGCTTAAACTCCACCATGACTTTGTAATCTACTTCTATGTTGAAGTCTTCCTGTTCAGGTAAATTCGCCCGTTCATTTGTTTTCGTCCTTTTGCTTATGTCCGCCCCAGCCCCACTGTCATCCGACCAACTTCTTTCCCTGTCTTGTCTCTTCCTAAGTGCTCTTTTCATCTTAGATGATCTTGACGTCGACCATTGCATGTCGTCTCCACTATGACCTCCGGACTTAGAAGGCATGTTGCTACATTCAATGTACAGTTTATGCGATCCACCAAAAATAAAATCCTACCGCCGACGTTTGTTTGCTGCATACACTCCTCCCTACAATCATTTAAGATGGAGAGTCCTTTAACTTGAGGCATGGCCTCTTCACAACTTTTCAAAAAGTCAGCAAAATCTCTGAGAGACAACGGATGTTTCCATTCACATTCAAGTTTACTGACTTTAGCTAGTTGAGATTCCATCTCCAACATGGATTTAACTTGAACCTTTTTGGCTGCAAGATCAGCTTCTGCCATTACTCGACCTTGAGAAACCTTTGAGCTGGTAGATGATTAACATGAAGAAGAATTTTCAGTAGAGATTTCTCCAAACACAGACATATATTCATCTCTATTTAAGACTTCTCGCACCCTTTCCTTTTCTGCTTCTTGATTAAATTTATCTTCAACAATACCCGCTTCTACCCGCTTACACACAAGATCATAAATCTAATTTGTTAGTATAGTACAGGCATCTAGTTTCTGCAGCACTATTTCTGGAGTATTTAAAGAATTACGTTGAAGAAACTCATAATTCTGTTTAACTTTATCAAGACCATTTTGGACTTGCTGATTTATTTCATCTAAATCTTCCTGAGAGCAGAAACCTTTTAATTTCTTCCTGGCTTCTCTGGCTATTTGTTTCCAGGATGCATAAGATTTAAGAAATGCTTTTATCTGTTTTGTAGACTCTGCTTCTCTATACTGCTCTCCTTTCTCAGTTAACTTTCTTGTGCGAGAACCTGAAACTAACTCTTGCTCACCAACGTCAACAGAAAGTTCCTTTTCACATGGCAATGACATTTTCAATTTTTACAATGACCTAAAGCCTTACAGTGAAATTAAACCTATACATTCAAAGAAACTTAGTTACAAAAACACCTTTTATTTTATTTTATTTTATTTTTTTCTTTTATCAGCTGTTTTATGAAATAATTGATCAACCCAAATGGTTAATGTTTCATCATCTTTTTGGATTCTTGAAAGGTGGGCACACTCACTGGTTTGGAAGAAAACAAACAGACTTAATTAAAAATAATGGATATTTATTAAAGAAGTCTTGTGACAGAAAAAAGTAAAAACATACATGTTCAGATACACAAACTGTTATCTGCTAGAGAAATGTGTCAGTAACTCCGCCACAGAACTTAAACAGCACACACACAACAAGGCATTGACGTAAAATCATTATCCCTCACCTCTTGACACAACTGGGAGAGCCATCACAGTTTCTGGCAGGGATACATGTCAACGCAGCTCGACGTCTTGATCAGGACTCGAGGAGACTCTCCAATTGTTTATCCGAGCGCTTCTCAATTTATACCTTTGTGAGCATTCACTCCCAGTTAAATCTGTTTTCAATCAAACTTTGTTTTTTTCAAGATAGTCAAAAGCTTTCTGTTTCATCTATCAGCCACAAGGTCAGCTTGCCCTTAATTGCTGAGCTGTGCTCATCAACATTTTACACATCTTACAAACTTGGCTGTGAGATGCATGGAAACATTATTTGCCTAACTCCCTTTCAGAAGAACTGCCAAGGTTGAAGTGAGATGGGTGATATGCATTCATTCCATCAAAGACCAGTTTTTCGAGAAGGATGGGACCCCTTATCATTCAAAGAAACTCTGGACCTTTGAAGCAAAGCCACACAAAACCCCCCACTTCAAGACTTTAATGAAACATCTTGACACTAAACTAAAATGTTTTTTCTCACAAGTGTTGAATTAAGCATTAACTCTTAACATAAAAATTGATAAACATTTAGTCAGAAAATCATTAATAAAAACTCTTAATTCATCAGCCTTTAAGTAATTTGGAGTTTAATCTGACCGACACCTTAAACTCATTTAGTTTCATAAACGCCAATATCTGGTGACGTCATCTCCAAGTTATTTCCTTGTTGTTTGATCAGTATTTTTCCCACCGCACCGGTGGTCATCATCTCTCGGGTTCAGTTCCTGCAGATGAAAACTTGGATCCACCACGAAGACAACTCCTCATGGGGGCGTTGACTCTGACGTAGCGTCATTTCCACAGCTGATCCACAGCTGATCCACAGCTGATCCTGGTCTCACCGTCAATGGAAGCCACACACTGAAGTGTCAAGTTTTTACTGTAGCTGCTCCCCAGCACTTGAATTAAGATGCGCAGTCTCGACGGGTGATTTTATGCTTTTATTTTCTCTCATGTGGATCGCCACAGTCACCACACCACTTCAGTCACCTTGATCACCAAGCATGATCACCATGATCACCATGCATGATCACCAAGATCACCGTAAAAACTTGCTGCTTTCACTGAGGAACACTAAGTGTTGATTCATTGGAGCCAAACACGTCTTGACAGTTCAAGTCATTCATTGTTACTGTGATTTGACAGCTTTTATAGTGCCTGCCCTCATTAGCTACGGCAGCCCGTGAGGTACATACAAAGGAAATCCAAACATTTCAAAGTGAAAATACAATTAGGCAAAACACAAAACCACCAACAGTATTAATCAAACAGACAAACATCCATAAACAATCTGCAACATTCTCAAGGTTCACTTAAAACAATTTTCATTACATTTATTCTACTTTAAATAATTTAGACAATTAATTTTTTATTCTACTAATTTAGACAATTCATTTTAAATAGCTCAGTGTCCATTACACAATGCTTTCTGGAAGTATTCCTGAACCCATTCTGTTATTTCCTTATTCCTGTTTGAGGTGCAGTGACATTTAAGGGCCCGGAGATCACGAGCATCAAGTAGAGTTTTACGGCCTTGACCCTTACGCACAGTGATTGTTCCAGATTCTCTGAATCTTTTGACAATGTTATGCACGGTTGATGATGATAAATTAAAAGTTTTTGCTATTTTACGCTGGGTAACACCATTCTGGTATTGCTGCACTATCTTTCTGTGCAACAATGGTGGGATTGGTGATCCTCTTACCATCTTGGCTTCTGAGAGACACTGACACTCTGAGAAGCTCTTTTTATACCCAATCATGTTGTCAATTTACCAAATTATTGTTAATTCGTCTTCCAGCTGTTCGTTACATGCTCAATTTCTTTTTTCCAGCAACTTATTGCTACTTGTCCCAACTTTTTTGTGATTTGTTGACACTGTTAAATTTTGAATCAACATATTATTCCTTTAAAATGTTACATTTACTCAGATTAAACTTTTTATCTGTCATCTATGTTCTATTACGAATATAATATTGACATTTCCCACCTCCACATCCTTGCATTCAGTTTTTATTCACAGTTTGTTTAGTGTCCCAACTTTTTTGGAATCCGGTTTGTACATCATAACGTATGAAATTTGATAATAAACTTTCAACATTGATTGTGGTATTAAACAGAACAGCTTGTTGTAAAATGATTGGAAACATGATTGAATTATCACAGAAATATTTTGAACAGTAGAACTTTTGAATGAATTTGTCATTTTAGGAGATGAACTAAATGAGGATGAATCTCATAAAAAACTTGTCAAATCTTTTACGACGAAACCAAACATCTTATTCTGTAACAAATAAAGTCCAGTTGTTTTTGTATTGAACGCTTGTTCTGATCCTATTCTGCTGTTGACTCTTGTTTGGTGTCATTTATTGGGTTAAGCAAATAAATCTTAAAGGTACACTATGTAACTTTGTAATGCAGTCTGTAACTTCCAACAATATATTTTTAACATATGTCTTCACTCTGTCACTATCTACTGACAGACTGGTGTTAGACAAAGTAATCTCTGAAAAAAACTATAGTCCCCTTGCTTCTCTAGAAGCATTTATAAAAACACTAAAAACACAGAGTGACCCGGACAATGACCAGCCAATAAAAACAGAGTTGTTTGTCACGCCCCAACCCACGCCCCCGCCTGTCCCAGCCCCAGCGCCGCGGCTCGTTCTCATTCAAAGGATTGCAAAGCGATGCAGGACTGTTTTGTATGTGACACAAATGTATTAAATATCCCTTCTTCATCCCAGAGCTGGACTTTTATTTTGTTTTTTTTGCCAAAAGTCAAGTGATCGCTTCATCCTTCACTGACAGGAATGAGGAAATGGATTTGTCACGAGCGAATTAAATCATGTCCAACATGGCTGCGTGAACCTCTGCTGATTTCTGCTGGTTTTTGTGTTGTTGGACCAGTGATTCACGGTTTTATTATATTTTTAGAACGTTTTATTAACATATAATCACAGAACTTCCCAGCGCAGAGACAGGACATGTAGTGGGGGCGGAGCATTCCAGACATTCCAGACCTGCACTGACAGAAATGAGGAAGTCAAGAGCGAATTAAATCATGTCCAACGCAGCTTTGTGAAGCTCTGCTGATTTCTGCTGGTTTTTGTGTTGTTGGACCAGTGATTCATGGTTTTATTATATTTTTTAGAACGTTTTATTAACATATAATCACAGAATATTGAAGCGGCTCCGAGCGGACATGCAGCAGGAGGCGGAGCTGCAGAACTCAAGTTCAACAGAGAACGGACTGTGGCTCCCCCTCAGAGCCATATATGGCTCTGAGGGGGAGGGAGCAGAATGCTTTTCCCTGATGAAAATTTTTCTAAGTCCCAGCGTTCTCCAGAAATTACATAGTGAACATTTAAGAAACAAAACATATTGACAACTTCATTTACTCATTTAACAAACTGGAGCCTCCCAAGCATGTGGAAGAACCATACACAGCCACAACAGCCTGACACCACTTCATGCTGCTCACCAGCTCTCTACCAACATTTGTTGCAAGTCAGCCAATGTGATTGTTTATAAAACAACTCCTTGTCAACAACATTCTCCTGTGAAAGAATGCTACATGAGCTACCGTATTCTCCGCTGTATAATACACTGTTTTTTTGCTCATTTGAATGTCCTGCGTATTAAACACCGAAGCGTATTTTTTATGGATTTTTTCCCATATTTTTAGACCCATTTTTCGCTCTGATTCGCCGTTTTACATTTTGGGCAAAAATGGTGCAGTACCAGTTTCGGCTGCTATGGGCGCTCTGGGCAGCAGCAGAGGACTCAGAGAGCGAAGAGGAAGAGGGCTACTTCCAGACGTTTCTAGCTGCTCATGTGTTCGAAAAAAGCCTCCTTTGGTCGGACTGACTCTGTCGCTGCTCGCCCTGGCTGTGAATGTAGCTGTTTTTGTTAGCAAGATACCGTAACTTATAAACCACACCGCAGATTTTTAAATCCAGCTGATTTCACATTTGGTTGAGCTCAGGGGAATGTCTTCGGTACTATAAAGTCAGGTAAGAAATATATTTTTTAAGCGTTTATTTAGCTAAATTTAAAGAAACAAAGTGTCCGGTCCGACCCGGACCGCCTGCCTAAAATTCGGCGAACTTTTTTTTAAAAATCCAGCTGATTTGAACATTTCGTTAAACTCAGGAGTACGTCTACTATAAAGTCAGCTAAGAAATATATTTTTTAAGCGTTTATTTAGCTAAATTTAAAGAAACAAAGCGTCCGGTCCGACCCGGACCGCCTGCCTAAAATTCGGCAAACTTTTTTTTTTTTATCCAGCTGATTTGAACATTTCGTTAAACTCAGGAGTACGTCTACTATAAAGTCAGCTAAGAAATATATTTTTTCTCGCAAAGAAATAATTGTTTTTACCGTGTTTCTTTGTGAAGTTCTTCGTACTGGCTTGCTTCTGTCGCCGCCATCTTGATAAGGACAAAGCTGACGCGTCGCGTGGCGATGACGCATATTAAACACCGAAGCGTATTATGTACAATTTTTTCTTGTTTATTGTTAATAATTTGACAAAGCGTATTAAACACCGGAGAGTATAATCCTCCGACGTTTACGGTACTAATAAATCGACACATTTGCACGACACCACTAGTTTAATTTGTCACCGTTTTTATACAGGAACACATGTTCAGATTAGAAAACAGTGACAAACTAAACAACAATGTTGTGCAACATTTAATATTAGCTAATATAACATTTTCTTCAATTGGTATGTCAGTATTGAGAAAGAGGTTGTTATTTTAAAGCCTGCAAAATAATAAAAAGATACTTCCTTGGCTAATTTTTTTTAAATTGAAAAACAAAAAAAGAATCTGCCTTTATTTTTATTATTTTACACCAATAACAAAAGTAAAACGTAACATAACTTTTGTCACTCTAACAAATGAAAAATAAATAACTAAGACATAAGACTATTCTCCGAAAATAAAGTGTATCGGGGTGACAACACTTTGATTTTGATTTCCAACAGTTATTTGTCTGCAACAGCACAGTTCCCCTTTCAATTTGTAGTCATTCAGATAAAAGTTGCAACTACTGTACTGACAAGGTCTGGGGTGGATTTGAGTTGTTCTTGTTTTTCCATTCTAATGCAAACGAACAAAGATAAATCAGGAATATGCACACAAACTAAGAACAACTACGGTAGTAAAGATAAAGTAAATTATTCCTTTGAAGGTTAATTTGGTATACATGGAATAGGTTCAAATAAAAGAAATTAAAGCAGTTGTAGCAAAAAATGATTCTCAAATGATCAGGTGTAGATTTGACCAAATCTAATAACACAAAGCTTCGGAGGAACAGTCAGAATACAGAAAGTCAATGCATTACAAGTACTCAAAAATCTCACTGCTTACTCTGCCTTGGTTCTGATCCTAGTCTTGTCTTAGTGTTTACATAACCAAACCCAGACAGCTACTATAAAGAACAGTCTAACATTAAAAACAAATCTTCAAGGTTCCTTAGGGTGAATGTGGAGGGGCATGATGAGTGTCGAAACAGTTGTTACTGACACCATCATTCCACAATGATACCAAAAAATTATAATAACATACCATTCAGATCAAATGACACAGAATAAGATAAGATGGCTCACAAATAAGGATCATTATATAATCAAGTATCACACATACATACATGTTTCTTGTGACAAAAGCATAAACAGCACTCAGAATACACAACCTACAGATGTGGACAGTAACTGTGGTAACGGACCACAAACCTCCACACCTCACAGACCATTTAACAAGAAAATTGAGAACTGAACACATTAGTTCTGTCAAAGTTTGGGAACTTGTTGAAAATTGTCACAGAATATCTTTTACAAAATAAAAATACATTTAATTTGGACGTTAAGACACCAGTTGCATCTCATGCCTATAATATTTATTTAAATATTTCCAGTCAGAACGTTTTCCCTACTGTGTGGACTCTCATGTGTTTGTTTAAACTTGTCTTCTCACTAAATCTTTGTCCACAAAGTTCACAAGGAAACAGCTTGTCTCCTGTGTGGACTCTCATGTGTGAGTTTAAACCTTCCTTCCGACTAAATCTTTGTCCACAAAGTTCACAAGGAAATGGCTTGTCTCCTGTGTGGACTCTCATGTGTCTGTTTAAATTGTTCTTCTCACTAAATTTTTGTCCACAACGTTCACAAGGAAATGGCTTGTCTCCTGTGTGGACTCTCATGTGTAAGTGTAAACTTGTCTTATGACTAAATCTTTTTCCACAAAGTTCACAAGGAAACGGCTTGTCTCCTGTGTGGACTCTCGTGTGTGACTTTAAACCTTCCTTCCAACTAAATCTTTGTCCACAAAGTTCACAGGGAAACGGCTTGTCTCCTGTGTGGACTCTCGTGTGTGACTTTAAACCTTCCTTCCGACTAAATCTTTGTCCACAAAGTTCACAGGGAAACGGCTTGTCTCCTGTGTGGACTCTCGTGTGTGACTTTAAACCTTCCTTCCGACTAAATCTATGTCCACAAAGTTCACAAGGAAACAGCTTGTCTCCTGTGTGGACTCTCATGTGTGAGTTTAAATGTGCCTTCTGACTAAATCTTTGTCTACAAACATCACAATGAAATAGCTCGTCTCTTGTGTGGACTCTCATGTGTGAGTTTAAAGTTGCCTTCTGACTAAATCTTTGTCCACAAAGATCACAAGGAAACAGCTTGTCTACTGTGTGGACTCTCATGTGTGAGTTTAAATGTGCCTTATGACTAAATCTTTGTCCACAAACATCACAATGAAATAGCTCGTCTCCTGTGTGGACTCTCATGTGTGACTTTAAACCTTCCTTCCGACTAAATCTTTGTCCACAAAGTTCACAAGGAAATGGCTTGTCTCCTGTGTGGACTCTCATGTGTCTGTTTAAATTGTTCTTCTCACTAAATTTTTGTCCACAAAGTTCACAAGGAAATGGCTTGTCTCCTGTGTGGACTCTCATGTGTAAGTGTAAACTTGTCTTATGACTAAATCTTTTTCCACAAAGTTCACAAGGAAACGGCTTGTCTCCTGTGTGGACTCTCATGTGTGATTTTAAACCTTCCTTCCGACTAAATCTTTGTCCACAACGTTCACAAGGAAATGGCGTGTCTCCTGTGTGGACTCTCATGTGTCTGTTTAAATGTGCCTTCTGACTAAATCTTTGTCCACAAAGTTCACAAGGAAATGGCTTGTCTCCTGTGTGGACTCTCATGTGTGAGTTTAAACTTGCCTTCTGACTAAATCTTTGTCCACAAAGATCACAAGGAAATGGCTTGTCTCCTGTGTGGACTCTCATGTGTGAGTTTAAAGTTGCCTTCTGACTAAATCTTTGTCCACAAAGATCACAAGGAAATGGCTTGTCTCCTGTGTGGACTGTCATGTGTGACTTTAAAGTTGTCTTCAGACTAAATCTTTGTCCACAAACATCACAAGGAAACGGCTTGTCTCCTGTGTGGACTGCTCATGTGTGAGTTTAATATTACCTTATGACTAAATCTTTGTCCACAATGTTCACAAGGAAATGGTTTGTCTTCTGTGTGGACACTCATGTGTCTGTTTAATTTTGATTTGGAAGTAAATATTTTACCACAGTCATCACAGCTTATTGATTTTGGCCTTGCCTGGACTTTCCTGCATGACTCGACATTTTTCTTCTCTCCAACACATTTCTTATTATGCAGACAGCTTGAAGACTTCACCCCTGAATGACTTGCCATTCGTCTGTGAAGAGTCCGGTTACTGAAATACTGCTGATCACACTCAGAGCAGCTCAAAGATTTGTTGACAGTTTTTACTTCTGATTCATCCTCCTTACTCTTTAAAGAAACTAGTGACCAAAAACCTGATATCGGTCTCCTCCATATTGAGTTGGTTTCCCACCAGACTGGTTCAAGTGTCTTCTCTTCCACTCTATGATAAGAGGCTCTGGGTCCTGCTGGTCCACATCAGGCCTTCAGTCTTGAGGAACTTCTTCTTTTAATCAGCTCTAAACAGTGGCAGGAACCTCTGAAACACATGAACATTAAGGACAATGTTACTTCAACACCGTAGTGGACCAGACCCTGGTCTCTGAAAACTCTATTGACCTTCTCTTTGAATCTTCAAGAACAAGGACAGAACACTGATTTATTTTATTAATTTTAATCAAGACACAAATTAAATCACAAGAGACTCTCTTATTCTTTTACTTTGTGCTAATTCAAATATAATCAATGCATAACCTTGTGTCATTCGTATGAGCAGTGTTGTTACTTTTCAATATGTTGAATGATCATTGTTAATGTTCATATGATGTATTCTTAATATGTGGACACATAATATGTGTTTCTTCCCCAGTTGCTAGAGGAAGTGTAAGAAGTAATGACTTTCTCTTTTAACTGTCGGGACAGTTGGTCAAACGCCAAAGACCGTCGTTCTTCAGTAAGGGCTTATAACATGCTAGTTATAAGTCCGCCTCGAGCTTCAAAGCTCCACTTTGAATGAAAATTCCTTCGAGGAATCTTTTATCTTGAAAAACCAAACCGGAACTAGTAGCCGCTACCTCGGGCAGGTTGATGCAGACTTGAGCGAGCCGCTAGAGAAATGGACATGCTAAGAGCCTGAAAAATGTAGCCAGACGGACGGCCCATGCACATTAAGGCTAGCCTACATTACCGGAGCTAAGACCGAGAATCTACGCAAAGGTAAAAAGTCGTTGTTCAACGCGGATGGGAGTCTAGCGGAGGCCGCCGAAGAGCTGCTATGTTTCTGGTTGAAAACACTTCAAGATAATTCACTCCCTCACTCTTAACCATTTCTTTTAAACTTATTCTTGCCAGTAACTAAGCTAAAAAGCCTTCAGCTATAAGTAATATGTCATCTCATTTGTTGTTCACCATTTAAATCTGCTGAAGTTTAAATGATAGGAAAATCTGATCGATCAATCAATGTATATGTTATGATGTAAATTTTATGATTCTGTTAATAAATGATTCAGTTCTGCTGAATTAACATAAATTAACGTTTCATTGTCACATTACATCTAATCTGACCACACAATTTATTTGTTAATTCCTGAAAAAGAGAGAACCCGTAAATTATTGATGATCATTTGTGTCAGGATAAAACCTGCTCATTTTACATCTGGTGGACTGGACTAGGGGTGGGCGATATGGCTCAAAAATTATATCGTGATATTTCAGAGCATTATCACGATAACGATAAATTTCGTGATATAACCAACAAAAAAAATCTAATTTATTTATTTGACAAAATTAACTTAACATGTTGCTTTGCAGCATTATATAAAATTTAAAAAAAAACAACAAGGGGTAATTTTATTGATATTACTTTATTAAGTAAAGTATTCTGTCTCCAAGTATAAAAATAATTTGTAACAAGTTGATCAGCTGACCCTGAAGCTTCTGGTGTTTCAGCTTCCTCTGTTCCTGCAGGAATTATTCATTTTTCTGATTCCTTTTTTTAACTGATCTATCTGATTCTCTGATCACCTGCCTCTGTGTGAGACTGTGTGAGACAGCTGAACCGCACAACAGTTTTGGAGCGAGGGAGAGAGCAGCCCGCACACACGCTGAGCAAGGCGGGGCGGGGGGAGGGGGGACAAGCTCTCTGTACCTGTGCAGTGAGAGACAGCGGAGAGACAGCTGAAACACGTTGTTTGTTCTAGCGTTACACCAGTACACAGACTGGTGGAGGGAGGTGCGTAGCTCGGTTTGGTCTTTTGAAGCGCTCGGAAGTGAAGGGGGCGGGGCGCCCCAACGTATTACGTCATGAAATTAGCATATCATGATATAAATTTTTTGCCCGGGCAAGCTTTTTTGCCCGGTAAAACCGGTAATGATATGATATGGCCCAGCCCTAGACTGGACAGATCAATAAATCTGATCTCCCCCTTACCCCTACATTCTGGTGGCCCGTATGTGCTTTCTAAAGGATTATTCATAAAAATCTGTGATCTATCATGAACTGGATACGTCATATTTGCATAGAAATGTCCAATTTTTGACTCTAAAAAGATGTGGGTTTTTTTGGCTGGAAAAATGTTCAGAACTTTGCAAAACTGCATGTTATTGTCATTTGAAGCTGAAATGTTATCATTGAACAATTTTTAAAACGCTATTTGAAGCTTTTGATGAAGAGTTGTCACTTGTTTGTGTGGAAAAGTCTGAGGACGCTGTTCACAAGCTGAAAGTGCAATTTCATTGTTAAATGACCTCCGTGTCGTTTTCAAAAGCTGTTTTCTACATTTGCAAAGATCTTGTGTGTGGTATTGTTACATTATAAGCAGAAATAGAACACATTATCCTGCTCTGAAACTTGTGTCAGCCGTGGTTCTGACGGTTCTGTAGGCCGGCCCGGATTTGATAAGATTGGACTCGGTTCTGGATGAGTCCGTGGTTTCATCAGTAAATTGCTGTTCTTACTGAGCGTGGCTCAGTGACCCTGTTTGAATTTATTTCGCCACACTTTAAAGAAGTAATGCAATGTTTTTAAGCGTTTTTATTGAGTTGAAAAAAGTCTGATAAGCTAAGCTCACATTCCATTGAAAGCTAAATGTTCGATTCTTGTGCTATGATTGGTTGAGAAATTAAAACTACAGCTACCGTAATTGCTTGGGAAAAGTACTACAAGAGTTGTGATTGGTTGAGTGCTGAAAGCTAGTGACGCACGTCGAAGCGCCAACCCACTCTGTCGTCAGTTTCTTATATGAAAATATCTTTAAGACCTGTTTAATCGCTGTGTTTTAAGATGTTAAATGGTGCTTTTAATGCAGTTGAAGTAGGACTACCGATTGCTAAGTGACTTAACGTCACGCGATACTGGAAGCGACAACTCGTTGAAAAAACTGATCGTTTCTTTAAAGTTTAAAAATTCACAGAACCTGTCCCAACGGTTTAACCACATCGATTCGTCTCTTAAAAGGACGTTTTACAAGCGAATATCACATATAGGCGTATAACTCCTTCCAAAAAGTTGATTTTACCGAGTTCGTTCGATGCTAATCGAAAGCTAATTAAGTTAACCATAGCTAACGAAGCTAATGGATGTCAACAAAGCGCCACCATATTGCCCCAGAGCACTAGTGGCCAGAAAGAGTAATTACAGTCACTTTGTGGTACTGTTACGACCCGGCTAAGCCAGGAGAAGGGGAGGCAACATTAAAAACCCAGATGGAACAAGGGTGAATAAAAGTAACAATTTTAATTGGTCAGCTTAAAATAAAATGTAAACTTTAACAAAAGGAGGGGTAACAATTACAACAAAGTTTTACCATCAAGTCCATAACAAAATTAAAGTTAACCAAGTGAATGAATACTCAACACCAAGAGTCAAAACAAAAGTAAACAAGTAAGCCTTCTAACTTTCTTTAAGGGTTTACAAACAACAACTACAAACAGCAACAGTAGGAGTTAACTGTAGGCCAAGGCCAAAGCCAAACAATTCAGGTCAGGAAACCAAAGTTCACAGACACAGAAGTCCATACAAGAGGCGAGCTGCTCTAAACAACAGCCGCTCTGAATGGCAGGAGAACTGGGTTTAAATAGGCAGGCCTCTTCTGTGGTTGGAGGAGCAGGAGGTGAAGAAGCCAACCAGGATGCAGATTGATGTCCATTGGGGAGGATTCAGGAAGTGAAGCAGCCAATCCCAGATGGACCACAGCACAGCTGAGTCAGCAAACAACCTGCAAACACACTACTCAACCAAATGGCCTCAGGTCATAACATAAAACAACATACAAGGCCACTGGCCATAACAGGTACATTTAAGCTTTGAACACCATCTGCTGGTTAAATGAAAGAGAACAGCACATTCAAACAGGAATGATGTACACAACACTCCAGTTTATTTTAAATAAAGAGATTTAACATAACATTGTAGTAGAACACCTGGTCTCTGAACTTTTGGTGAAAACACCTGAATTCACCTTTTCAATGAAGCTCTCAAGTGAATCTCCTTTTCTCTGAAAACCTAATTGAAGGACATAATCACTGTTTTATTCCAGTTTAGTTTGACTCAGAATACGAATGAGTCACGAGACTCTCTTTAATTGTTACTTTGTTTAATTCAAAATTGATCAACAGTAATAACTTTTGTCATTTTATGATAATCTGTATTAACATGAGTTGTCACTCTTATGCTGGTTTATTCTTCAGTACGATGGTGCTTTAAAACTATGGCACAGTTCAGGGTAAACTCTTAAGTGAAACTTCTCAGCTTTGTCTATGAGTTAGACATAATAATCACTTTCCTAGCAATTCCATCTGTCTGTTCTCAAAACTATCTTCATGTCCAACCTTCAGACTTCAACTCGCTGAACTGCAAAGCCACTCCCGTTCTTTTTGGCAAACAGCCAATCAGCAGGGTAGATTTGACTGGGTCAGCCCTCCACATAAAACCCTAACTTCCCGTCTTGCTTCAGTGCACGAGGGAACTCAAACTACTAGGTTCTTCTCTGAAACTGGTTGAACGTTTTGGTCAAATGCCAATTAGACCTATGTTTTTCAGCCAGGGTTACAGCTCAGCTTTGCTGTAACTCACTCAAGCCAAGAGCTCTAATTTTGAAATAATTTATTTTCTGAAAGTCTTATTTTGAAACTGATCAGGACGTGGCATTGTTTCTGCCGGGAAAGGCGAACTTCACGTATCGTTGAATCAGTAAACACGGGCTAAAGTTAAACTGGACGTCTACTGGGCCACACAATCCGTTAGTGTCCACGACTGCTTCTACACTCATCACCAGAGACGTGAACGTCACCAGGTAAAGAGTCGCTGATTGTTTGCTGAGCGTGCGGAAAGTCCAGCTTGAACTCGTTTGGAAAAAAGTGTCAGCCTGGTCTCATTCAAAATAATTAACTTCTTTTAAACCTCCATCTTTCATTCCATTTCTTCCTCCTAAACTTATTTTTCCTAAGCCAGTAAACTCTTAAGTAAATGTGCTTACAAAAAAGTTTAAATAAGAACCGTAACTTGTCTGTCATTTCAAATTGAATCTTGTCTACAGTAGTTATTGAAATCTAAATCAGAGCTAATCTCGATACAAATGTTGGATGTACTTTAATGATTTTGCCAATAAAAGGTTCATCTCCTGGTGAATCAACATAAGTTGACGTTTCTCGTGAGATTAAATCTTGTCTGGTCACTCGGTTTTGAATCCAAAACAGAGAGAACTCGTAAAGAATTTGGGTCAGATAAAACCTGCTCAAACTTTCATTTGGAATATGGTACAGTCAGTAAACTGACCACAACCATTAAATCCTACAACATACAGAAAGTACCATCTCACTGATTTGTCACAAAAATCAAAACAAAGATGGATGAAGCCGAAGGAAAACTCCTAACAGTGGAGAAAAAATGTCAGGGACACATGAAAAATCAGTCTCAAAGTCCACTCACTCGCTGGACCAACACAAAAGACCCGAAATAGTTCAAACGGGATGTGGCAAAATCCATCACAAATTATGGTGGCTACCTAACAGCTACCAAGTAGGGGTGTAACGGTACGCTAAAATCACATTTCGGTTCGGTTCAACTACAAGGAGAGCTCGGTTCGGTTTATTTTCGGGTTTTTTCGGTACAATTTTTTTTTTTTTTTTTTTTTACAAAATAAAGACTTACAAAATGTTTATTTTGAAAATGTGCCAAAAATATGTTTGTATTGTATTGTAGTAATAAATAAAAGTGACCCATTTGGATGATATTTTAAATAAACAGCACTCTACAATAAATAAACTATATGAACAATAATTAAAAATCTTAATAAATGCAATAACAGTCAGAACCAGAACAATAATACAATATCAACAATATCTCTGACTCTCTGACTCTCTGATAAGCAGCAACAGACTGTTTACAATCTAACTAATCAAGTTTTTGTTCAGTAGCAGCAGTGTGGCTGTATTTGTCCTCATTACTGTACTCACAACTTCTTCTTGGTGGGACAGGTGGGACTGTGGGAACAGTTCAGAGTTCAGTTCAGTCATCACTTAGCTGCAGGTGGATTTACCTCTGTCACAGACTGGAAATAAAAAACAAAAGAGATTAAAAAAAAAACAAGTTAATAAGATTATGATTTAAAAAAAAGATTATTTAGATAATAATAAAACAATACCTCTTGAACGGTTGAATCTCTCACTCTTCATCATCATGGCAGGGCTTTAATCTGGTCCAGGGCTTGTTGTTGACAACATCAGTTAGTTTTTTCATAAAGAGCTGAACTTTTTGAAGTGTTGACGTGATGAATGTCTCATAGCGACGCTCAGCCACTTTAAAGCCTGCGCATATAACAACGTTCAGACTTAGATTCGAGATTTAAAAACTCATACAGCTTGTGTTATTGCTCTGGACCGCTGTGATTACCTGATGGAAGTAGTTTTAATACAGCTGCTGATCACGTTCGGATGAAGTAGTTTTAATACAGCTGCTGTTCACGTTCGGATGACACAGTTTCCAGCGCGTTCACGTGACGTGTTGCTGCTACGTCACTCAAGCAGCTGCTGCGAGTCTTCATGAAACAAAGTCCACAAGCTGCGCGTGCGCTCATCTTTTAACAAGACGTTCAAAAACAGGAGACCGCACGAGATGCTAACGGCTAAATGCTGCGCGTGCCACGCGAAAATAGCTCCGTGCTGAAACGCGCCCAGGAAATTTTGTTCCGCGGTGCATATATTCCCCTGTTAAAAACGTTTAATGAGTGAAAAAATAACCGAAACGGTACGTAGTTGGACCGAACCGAACGTGGTGTACCGAAACGGTTCGGTACACCCATTACAACCGTTACATGCCTACTACCAAGGATGCCATGCAAGGAATGGATGAACACCCACTCCTGTACTATGACAGAATCTTCCAAGCTTATTTTGGTTGACATACATAGGCCAGACATGGAAGAAGAGGAAATTTTCAAATTTATTTTCAGCGTAAATCAACTCTAGGATAAAATCATGTGTATACACCATAGCTAACTAAAAAAAGAAATCCATTGCAAAAATAAAACAGTGTGCTGTAAATGTTTATGCTCACATACAAAGCATAACACCCTTACATGTGTCCCCAGGTGAAAAGGTCAAACCCCAGTCGCTAAAAATGGAAGAGACATAAGCATCATCAGCTCCCTCTCCTAAAGGCGAGAAAACACAAGATTTTCAAACTAACTAACCATGAAATGTTGGTGCCGGTTGGAACAAAGACCCAAAGTGGTTCGAATGGAGCAAAAGCCCTGCTCCTGCTACAACTCGAACAGACAAGCAAAAAACCACAAAAGGGAGTCCACTCTACAAAACTCCCAAAAAGGTTTATTCAGAGCCATGGACCTGCGCCTCCTACTACAACTCGAACAGAACAGTCCGAGACAAGCAAAGAGTCACGAGAGTTGCAGAAAAAGTACCAACACCTCTATGCTCAGAAGAGACAGAGGAAATTAGTAGTTTGTTAGAAAATTTGAGTAATACAAGCAAGGATGACCAACCTGGTACAATGAGTTGCACTATCAGTGATAATAACTCAGAGCACACAAATAACAACACAGAGCACACAAACAACAACATTGCGACAGATGTTGACAGTCAAGAAACTGACAGCCATCAAGATCCTGAAGGTCATGATGCTGACAGTCAACAAGATCCTGAAGGTCATGATGCTGACAGTCAACCTGAGAGCCTCCTCTGCGAGCTGAAACATTCAGCACTCACTGAACACTACCTACCACAGGTAGTAAAAGGTGTAGAGATCCAAGGATCCCACACCGAAGATGTTGTACTGTCCCCTTGGACAGATAAATCAGCAATCAGCCAAGCTTTCTATGAAACCTTGGTTCAAAAGTATTTGGATCTAGAACTAATCAAAAATGACATTGTTGTTACAGACCCAAAGAACCCCTCATCAGACAAAAGGGGGAAAAACACACAACAACAACAGTGACCCGTCGCAATCTGAACAATCAGACATATCTGCGACTGCGCTGACATTTGAGACACACCAAAATTACACATGTAACCACTACTTAATTTAATTAGTAATAAACCTCAGCAGTAAAGTTACTTTGGTTCTAGGATTACACAGGAGGATTATAAGCAAGTAAGTTTTAACAACTCAAATTTATTTTTCTTTCCCCACAAAAAAAATAATTCAAATGAAACTTATTACCTTAATACAGATTAATTAAAGAACTTAAATTGTCCACCATAAACAAATAAAAAATATTCAGGAAAAACAATAAGGGTAGGTTTCTTGTTAAAAGTTCATTAAAAGAACTACTTCTCTTTAAAAAAAAAATACAAATTCCAATTAGCCCTTCAATATACAATTCAGTCATCTGTTAAAAAAAATATGTTCATGAACATATAGCTTGTGATTTTGAAGGATTGGGGGCCCCCTTTTCTTTTCTTTTTTTCTTGTTCAGTAAGCTTATCTGTTGTCCAAGCAACTATCCAGGCTCCAGCAGTGCAGTCCCTCCTCTTTCCAGACTTCAGTCCGAGTAACAAAGATGGCGGCGGGACCCTCCTACTTCCAGTGTTGTTTTCGTTGACGAAATTCTGACGTAAATTTTTCGTCAACGCCCCTTTTTTTCATGACAATAACGAGACAGTAACTAAATAATCATTGCTCTTTAATGATTAAAACGTGACGAAATTTGTGTGAGTTTTCGTTGACTAGACGAGACTGAACGAAAATGTTAGTCGGTGGTCGTCAATAATTTATATTTCATCTGCTCATAATTATATTGTGTCGGAAAGTCAGCTGTTTGGTCACGCCCACCACCGCAGTGTTGATGCAGCTGCAGCACGGCCACGCGTTGCGCGCTCAGCCGCTCACATGTGACTTCCTTTTCAAACTGGACCATGGAAGATGCTGCAGCATGTTTTACACGAAGGGGCTCGGTCGGTGTCCGGCCGGCCGCCAGCTCAGAAAAGATTTATGGACTTATTTTGTATTTAACCCAACTGTGAGAGAAGAGAAGAACCGAATGTATGTATTTTTTTTTATAATCCTGTCCTTGTTTGAAGCTGTTTGGGTTATAGAAATGTCGCTGCTGTGTGGCGTGGGTCAGGTTCTGTTTCTGGTTCTGTTTGGAGTGGACTCACTGCTGCTGACTTGCCACAGAATAGCGCATTCACGTTTGACCTCCGCGTCAACTTTTTGCCTAATAAGCTAATTTATAACAACTGCGAGTAAGTGCTGTTGTGTAGTTATTGCATTTGAAGCTGTCAGAAACTATTTCTGCTCCTGGTTTGTGGATCTGCTGTGGACCGAACGGTTCCGAGAGAGTCCGTCGTTGTTTTCGACAGTTGAATCGCTGTGTTGCTGAGCGTTGAGCTTGGTGTACCTGTAGAATGTGATTTGCTATATTTCAGAATTTTACTGCTCTGTTTATAAGCGTTTTTATGTGTTGAAAAGTCCGGAAACTTTTGCTAACTGATAGCTTCTTTCTTTTCAAAATGGCCGTGGCGTTTGTTTATGTATTGTGATTGGTTGTCGGGGCTGTGTAGAGACACTGTGATAGGTCAGAGGGAAAGAACTACAACTCCCATGACTACTTGAGTTAAGAACTCAGCCGTGACTCCTTACACACTCACAAGAGAAAAAGCCATTCTTTTTCTTCAGAGAGTAAATAAATGAAGTTATTTCAGCGTTGGTCACATCCAGGTACAAAACTCATCCAAAAAGTGGATTTTTATCGTGTTGTTCAGTAACCATCGTGATTAAAATAAAAACTATCTCTCCCTTCGAGATGATGACTGGTCGACAAAACACCTGACTTGATTTAGAATAACTGCATAAAGTATTGTCAGATAAATTCTATAATCTTCAGTGACAAACTCAGTGCTCCATTTATAATAATAATAATAATGAATTCAATTTATAACGCACTTTTCATTAATGAAAATCTCAAAGTGCTACAAGGTGCAACAGAATTAAATGTCAATAAAACAAATAATAAAACAGTTAAAATCATTATTATTATTTTGATTTGGATTATGAATTGTGCAATAGAATAACGAGCTAAAAATAAAAAAAATAGACTTTCTGAACTATAATACAGATACAATTCCCTTATTTTTCATTTATTCATTATTTTTTTTTACCCAGTGTCATTTTTTTTTTGGCCTTGACAACCCAAATATTGTGGACTTGAACTTTTTTTATCGGCTGTCATGCCTGCAAAAGTGAAAATAATATTGTGCCTATGTGTTGCCTGTTTGTTCAACATACTTTAAAGAGGAACTAAACCCAAAATTAACTTTTTTTAGCTGACTAATATGTTTTTTTTTTTTTTTTAAAGACTAAAACTGGACTTAAATTTTTTAAGTTTTTGTCGATTTAAACTGAACTAAAACCATTAAATATAGAAATGACTAAAACAGACTAAAACTAAGAAGTATTTTAGTCTAAAAGACTATGACTAAAACTAATATCAAAATGGCTGTCAAAAACAACACTGCCTACTTCTGGACTCCACTGGCTCGTTCAGATATCAGCCGTTAAAAAAAACTGCAGAGTGGTAACCGTTCATGCGCGTGCACAGAAATCAGCAAAATCTTTCAATCACTTCTCATTGAAAAAAACTAATTACCGTATTTTCCGGTGTATAGGTCGCACCTTTTTATGGGTTTTTCAAGGCCTGCGACCTATACACCGGTGCGACCTATTTATGGATTTTTTTTCATATTTTTAGACCAATTTTTGGCTGAGTTATGGCCCTTTTTCCCTGTTGCATAAAATGGCGCAGTACCAGTTTCGGCCACCAGGGGGCAGTGCAC
This sequence comes from Garcialebias charrua, assembly GCA_038048925.1. NCBI lineage: Eukaryota > Metazoa > Chordata > Actinopteri > Cyprinodontiformes > Rivulidae > Garcialebias > Garcialebias charrua. The sequence continues at coordinate 32,621 of JBBPBX010030037.1, forward strand.
GTGCAGTACCAGTTTCGGCCACCAGGGGGCAGTGCAAGTGCTGTAACCGCTAGGGGCATGAGTACCAGTACACCAACCCAAGAAGAAGAACGTTTCCAGCTCCTGTGCAAGTAGCGAGGACCTTCTCCTCCTGTGCCCGAAAAAACGCTCCTCTGCTCGGACTGATTCTGTCTGCCTCTGGGCTGGAGGTAGCTTCTGTTAGCTCTGTTTGTTTGCTGTTTGTTAGCAAGATAAGTCAAGAACCACTCAGCGGATTTTTCTGAAACTTACAGAATGGAATCACAGTGTGGACGTTTACAAGTGAGTACCTTTATTAGATGTTTGAGATAAAAAAATAAAAAAACGATCTTTTTGTAGCATGTAGCTTCGAGTGTTAGCTTCTGTATTTGTTATAAATAACATCGAATCCACTCGGTGTATATTTATTTCTGCTTACAGAGTAATTATAACACTCCAATGTACTTAACTATGTCCTGGATGAATCATTTGAGATGAGATTCGATTTTTATTCGTGTCAGAGGCGGACTGGTCTCGTGTTGGCCTTCGTTTTATGTCTGTGTACTTCTGTTAACGTCATAAATAGCTTCAAAACCACTCGGTGTATATTTATTCTGCATACAGAGTGCAATTATAGGAGCTTTAATGTACGTTACTATGGTCTCGAGAAAACATTTGACATAAAATTCGATTTTTTATTCATTTTCTGAGAGACGGACTCCTCTCGTTTTTAGCTTTTTTAGCTTGTGGTTTTACTTCGGTTTGCTTAAATAGCTTCAAAACCACTCGGTGTATATTTATTCTGCATACAGAGTGCAATTATAGGAGCTTTAATGTACGTTACTATGGTCTCGAGAAAACATTTGACATAAAATTCAATTTTTTATTCATTTTCTGAGAGACGGACTCCTCTCGTTTTTAGCTTTGTTAGCTTCTGGCAGACATTAGCAGCAGAGCTAAACACTCGGTCCATATTGCCGGGTTGACTCAGCGGTCACGCGGTGCGTCAGCGGTGGATGACGCGTTACGTCGGCGGTGACGTAGGTGCGACCTATACACCCGTGCGACCTATTTATGGATTTTTCCAATTTATTGATAAATATTGGACACTGCGACCTATACAACGGTGCGACCAATACAACGGAAAATACGGTAGTGTTTAAAAAAAAACAACAACAAAAAATACTTAGTAATAAAGAACTTACTTAACATTACTTCACTATAAAACAATCTCATTTCACAGAACTGTTAATTACAGAGGGACACAATATACTCCGGTCGGGTTTTTTTCCTTTCTGTTCAGACAAACGGAGCAACGTTTAGCATTCTGCCCAAGAACACAGCTGAAAATAAAGCAACAGACTCACCGGAGAAATCCCGGAACGTAATGTACATTATCCAGTTTGAAATGAACAGATTTCTCTCGTAGAACAGCAGCACTTATGAGTAGTGACTTTACTTCTGCTGGAATGTGCTTAGTCTACATACTCTGTCATTTCTCTGTCTTCTCTACTTCTGCTGAGACGTTACGTCTTCTTCTTCTTCCCTTTTCTTTACACGGAGAAGAAATTTGGATCTAAGGCCCTCTACAGGACATTCTAAGAACTACAAGATAACGCATTAAACATACAGACAAATCAGCAGTTTATGGGGGTTACTAGGGCTGGGCGATATGGAAAAAATCATATATCACGATATGGACTTTTTTATATCACGATAACGATATATATCACGATATATACAACACGATGTGTGTGTGTACAGGAAAAATTTGGACCAAAGTTTTTTTATTTTATTATTTTACTACAGATAGTTACAATTATAAGAATGTGAACAAAAAGAACAAGGAAATTTGGACCAAAGTAGAAACTAGATCTACCTAAGATCTACCTTAATTCAAGGAGTACGATTATGGAATGACTTAATGCCAAATGACAAATGTTAAGGAAGCCAAATCATTCCTTGTATTTAAGAAACTGGTAAAAAATGAATTGCTAAAAAAATATAAATGAATCTAATTTAATGTGTGATATATGTGAATTGAAAATTGACTGAGTTATTTACTTATTTTGTTATTATAGAAAATATTGTTTGAACTGTTATTAGATGAATAAGGAGCAGATTTAATAAGATTTATTCTTCATCTGCTACCTTTCATTTTATTTTTTATTTTTTTCTATTATGAATACGTTAATTGTTGTATTTCATATTATAAAATGAATAAACTAACAAACAAACAAACAACTCCTTTTCTACTTTGGTCCAAATTTTTCCTGCAGGTGGCGGTAAAACAACAGCTGCTAATGAAACTCACGAAGAAGAAATCCGCTCTGAAGTTTGAGTAAACAAAGCAAGAAACAGAAAAGAGAAAACGTTGCGTTTGATTGCGGTTCTGTTGTGTCTCTGGTCTGTTTTGTATTGGTTAACTGGACCCGAGTTCGGACTCGGTTGGACTCTGGGTTCGTGTCCTCTGGACCCATTTTGTCTCAGAGTTTCAGCGGAGCGAAATAATGGAAGCTAACAAGGTGAGCTTCCCCCTCTTTTTGGTAAAAGTTATTCTTCTTGGGCTGCCTGTGCAGCTGTTTTCTCCTTGTTGAGACACCGGCTTCATGCGCCTGCGGCTCTGTTGCTCTCGAGTTTAACAACGTAAAGCATGTGTCGCAAACCCGCGCGTGCGTCAAACATAAAGCAGCGCCGTCATCTCGCAAAACCACATATGAAGCTTCTTTGCGACAGTTATTTTTTTATTCTTATTTATCACGATAGAGACGATAGAAGGAAAGTAGCACGATAGACACGTTTCTATCGTCCCCACGATATATATCGTCATATCGCACAGCCCTAGC
>JBBPBX010030038.1:11255-27807 GCA_038048925.1 Garcialebias charrua
ATATTATCTGAAATAGCAGAAACAAGCTTAAATTAGTGAAATGAATCAGAAAGAGCATAACTGTGAATAATCTGAAATATCTGAAACAATCTGAAAAAATCTGAAATAAGCAAAAAAGTGGAAATTATCTGGAAAAAAAAGCTTAAGATAGCATAAACAGCTGAATATTATCTAAAAAACAGAAATAAGCTTAAATTATCTGAAGGAATTAGAAATAGCAGAATTATGAATAATCTGAAATATCTGAAACAATCTGAAAAGTAGAAATGAGCACGAAAATGTGGAAATTATCTGAAAAACAGCTGAATATTATCTGAAATATCAGAAAGAAGCTTAAATGTCTTAGAAATTAGTAAGAGAGAGTACAGTTTTGCAGAATACGGCTGGAAAAAGTTTAAATGAGTGCAAATAATGTGGAATTGGTTGAAACACGCCTAAATTAGCCTAAAAACGGTTTAATAGTAGCTAAAATAGCAGAAGAAGCTGAAACTATAGCAGAAATAAGCACAAAGCAGCATAATCTGAAATATCTGAAACAATCTGAAATTTAAAAAAAAATCTGAAAACAGAAATAAGCAAAATAAAGTTGAAATTATCCTTAAAAAACTGAAATTGGCCAAAAACAGCTGAACAATAGCTAAAACGAGCAGAAATAATCTTAAGAAGGAAGTGGGTAGAGCATGGTTTTGCTAAATTAGGCCGAAAAAAGTTGGATTGATTAAAAAAAAGGTAGAAATAGCTGAAAAAGCTGAAATTAGCATAAAACAGCTAAATAATAGCTGAAATAGCAAAAAAATCTGAATCTTCTAAAAATTAGCATGGAGCTTTCGTTTCCAAAGCCAATATAATAATCCATAAGTATTGTGAAAAATGTCTGAAGATGTTTTATTTAAAAGCACCAAAATTAAAAGAAGGAGTTAAATATGTAATAATTAGTGTAAAAATATCAAAATGTTTGGCAGCCAAGCGGAAGTTTTGGTTCCTGCGCTTTCACTTCATCATTTACACTTTTACAAATAAACTGCTTAGTCCAGATTGTGGAGGAACACAAGTAAAGTTGTTGGATTTTTTTTAACCTTTAACTGACAATTTATTCCCAAATTCACTTTTTTGGCATGACTGTGCGAAAAATAAAAATAATACTCTGCGTAAACAGCACCCCCACTTCACCTTTGGCCTTTAAGACCGTTTCCTGTCCTTGATAACCAGGTGCAGTTTAATATTTACTGTGAAAGTCAAAGAGAGTTTGTTGGAAAATCAAAGAAATATTTTTTATTTTAAGTTGCTTGAATTAAATATTTGTTCTAATCTTGTTAAAAGTACATTTTTCTCATTCTTTTAATTGTTTTTATTGATTTTACTTTGTTTTATGGTGCAGCTCCTCCATCAGTTTTGTTTGTTGAGAACCCGCTCTCTAAATAAAATGGACACATTTATTTATTTTCCCTTTTAAAACTTTGAGGGTCGTTTAAAAAGGATAAAGATGTGAGCTATACCTGCAGAGTACCGTTTCGGTCCGTGAGGTCCCCAGGAGGTTCTGAAGGATGTTTTTCTCTCAGAACGCTCACAGAACAACCAGGCGACGTTTAACCGAAGTGTGCTCATCTGCACAAACAGCTGAAGCTGACAGGACAACGATGTCTAAAGGAATGTCTTAACAGGTCGGATCAAGCAGAAGTTCTGGTTGTGTTGGCACTCAACCTTTGCCTTTTCGTCTTTGGGAATCTTGTCTGATTCCACCGTGTTTGTTGACCAACACGTTTCCAGACTAGCCCATTAGCTCACTCAGAAACTACCGGAGTAATACAAATAAAGTCCAGTTGATCCTGTATTGAACGCCTTTTTTGATTTTACCGGAGTAAACATCTTCAAACCATTTCATATAATAGTTCAGGACAACCTTCAGCTGTTTGATTTCATACTTTGGGACAAGTTGCTTTTACAAGAACTTTTGCCAAATTTGACGATTTACGCCGCTTCTCTGCATTGCTGCGTCACAATCTTCCTGTTTGCTAATCAGTCGGTCCTCATTTGGCAACATTTCCACGGTGGTTGTGCGCCGCTTCGATACCTCACCTCAGACGATGTCGGTCGAGCAGATCTTACGGTCGCAAAGAAGTGCCCTCGCAGAACAATTGTTCGTGACAGGTTCAACGACGTTCTCTGTCACTTTGTGCAGATTCTGTGCTCGGCTGATAATAATTTCACGACAAACAGCTGCGTTATTAGCTCAAAGCGGAGTCTTGCATGGTGGAAGCAGTTGAAGGAGCCGGGTCAGGCCTCTCGGAGCCTGTGAAGAAATGGTTTTGATCTCACCACAGGCTAAACGCTGCCAACAGGACTTGACATCGCAGAACAATTTCCTAATTACCTTTTGACATGCATATTGACACAAATGCACAAAACTGTAATTTTCTCTCTGAATTTGTTAGCTGGAGGCGCTCACTTTCATACCAGTGGATTATCAGATGTGCTGCTCTTACCCCCTCCCCCCTCCTCTCACAGTTTCTCCGTACCGAGTGTCAAAAAGAGTACCGTATTTTCCAGCGTACAAGTCATATTAGTCAAAAAAAATCACAAAGAGAAAAAACCCACATATAAGTTGTATTTATTATGATTTAATGGTTAAAACAGCGTCGTGTGGCTCCATCCATCCATCCATCCATCACGGCCGGAGCCGCTAGCTCTCCAGGGTTCCTCCACCTACACCAGCTGAGTGAAGCGAGCACGCACACGGGAGGACTTGTTGTTGCAGTTTTTCAAAACTGAACAAGATTAACACTTAAAAACAATTATTTTGCTCAACATTATAGTAAAGTGTGTTTCAGTTCAACTCTTCCTTAATAAATGCACTTTAATGGTAAAAACTTCTTCATTTCACCTGTGTGACGTGATGAAATGGATGGATGGATGAATGGATGAAGGAATGGATGGATTGATGGGTGGATGGATAGATGGGTGGATTGATTCATAGGTGGGTGGATGGATGAATGGATGGTTGGATGGATGGATGAATGGATGGGTGGGTGGATTAATAGACTATATGCTACGGGGGGTCGTGACATACTTCCGGTCAAATGCGACACACATCCGCCACTTCCGGTTTCCATCCACTGCCGTTGTTGTTAGCGTTAGCTCCTAGTAGCAAACCATGACAACGACCCGAAACGGGAAGCGGCTGCGCGCTACCGGCATTAAACGTGAGTACTGTTGTGTCCGCCCACCGGTGGGTACAGCTGTTCCGCGGGGGGGTTTCGGCGAAGATTTATCGCGGCTATCCGTAGGGGGAACGTCGCAATAATTTTATATGGTTTTATAAGTGTACGGAGTTGTTATTGGTGTGTATGCAGATGTTTTATTAATTGTATTAAGTCATTTATGTTCGTGTCTTTCCCGCTAACCGGAAGTGCGCCGTCTGTGTAATGACTGCGGGAGTGCTGGAAAGGAAGCCCGTGGCATATAGGCTATTGATGGGTGGATGGATGAATGGATTGATGGATGGATGGATGGGTGGATTGATTGATAGGTGGATGGATGAATGGATGAATGAATGGATGGGTGGAAGGATGAATGGATGGCGGATTGATTGATTGATAGGTGGATGGATGAATGGATGGATGGATGAATGGATGGTGGATTGATTGATGGGTGGATGGATGAATGGATGGGTGGATGGATCAATGGATGGATCAATGGATGGATCAATGGATGGATCAATGGATGGATGGATGGCTTGATTGATAGGTGGATGGATGGATGAATGGGTGAATGGATGGGTGCATTGATTGATGAGTGGATGAATGGATGGATGATGGATGAATGGATGGATGGTTAGATTAATGGATGGATTAATGGATGGATGGATGATGGATGGATGAATGGATGGATTGATGGATAAATAGCTGGATGGATGAATGAATGGATGATGGATGGATTGATTGATGGATGGTTGGATGGATTGAAGAATGCATGGATGGGTGGGTGGATGGATCGATGAATGGATGGATGATGGATGAATGAATGAATGAATGGATGGATGGTTGGATGAATGGATTGATGGATGAATGGATGATGGATTGATGGATGAATGGTTGGATGGATGGATTAATGAATAGATGGATGGATGGATGAATGGTTGGATGGATGGATTAATGGATGGATGGACTGATTAATGGATGGATGGATGGATGGATGGAGTAATGGATGGATGGATGAATGGTTGGATGGATGGATGGATGGATGAATGGATGGATGGATGGGTGAATTGATGGATTGATGGATGAATGGTTGGATGGATGGATTAATGAATGGATGGATGATGGATGGATAAATGAATGGATGGATTGATTAATGGATGGCTGGATGAATGGTTGGATGGATAGATGGATGAATGGTTGGATGGATGGATGGATGGATGAATGGATGGATGGATGGATTGATGGATGGTTGGATGGATTGAAGAATGCATGGATGGGTGGGTGGATGGATCGATGAATGGATGGATGATGGATGAATGAATGGATGGTTGGATGAATGGATGGATGAATGGATGGATGAATGGATGGATGGATGATGGATGATGAATGGATGGATGAATAGATGGATGGATGAATGAATGGATGATGGATGGATGGATTGATGGATGGTTGGATGGATTGAAGAATGCATAGATGGGTGGGTGGATGGATCAATGGATGGATCAATGGATGGATCAATGGATGGATCAATGGATGGATGGATGGCTTGATTGATAGGTGGATGGATGGATGAATGGGTGAATGGATGGGTGCATTGATTGATGAGTGGATGAATGGATGGATGATGGATGAATGGATGGATGGTTAGATTAATGGATGGATTAATGGATGGATGGATGATGGATGGATGAATGGATGGATTGATGGATAAATAGCTGGATGGATGAATGAATGGATGATGGATGGATTGATTGATGGATGGTTGGATGGATTGAAGAATGCATGGATGGGTGGGTGGATGGATCGATGAATGGATGGATGATGGATGAATGAATGAATGAATGGATGGATGGTTGGATGAATGGATTGATGGATGAATGGATGATGGATTGATGGATGAATGGTTGGATGGATGGATTAATGAATAGATGGATGGATGGATGAATGGTTGGATGGATGGATTAATGGATGGATGGACTGATTAATGGATGGATGGATGGATGGAGTAATGGATGGATGGATGAATGGTTGGATGGATGGATGGATGGATGAATGGATGGATGGATGGGTGAATTGATGGATTGATGGATGAATGGTTGGATGGATGGATTAATGAATGGATGGATGATGGATGGATAAATGAATGGATGGATGGATTAATGGATGGCTGGATGAATGGTTGGATGGATAGATGGATGAATGGTTGGATGGATGGATGGATGGATGAATGGATGGATGAATGGATGGATGATGGATGAATGAATGGATGGTTGGATGAATTGATGGATGAATGGATGGATGAATGGATGGATGGATGATGGATGATGAATGGATGGATTGATGGATGAATAGATGGATGGATGAATGGATGGATGATGGATGAATTGATGGATGAATGGTTGAATGGATGAATGGATGGATGGATGGATGGATTAATGAATGGATGGATGGATGAATGGTTGGATGGATGGATGAATGGATGGATTGATGGATGAATGGATGGATGGATTGATGGATGGTTGGATGGATTGATGGATGAATGGATGGATGGATTGAAGAATGCATGGATGGGTGGGTGGATGGATCGATGAATGGATGAATGGATGGATGAATGGATGGATGGTTAGATGGATGGATGGCGCACCTCCACGGCTGCACGTGGTGTTTGCTCTGGTTCATGTCAGAATGAATGAACTGTTCAAGCGTCAGTCAGAAACTGTTAGGAGTTTGAAAAAACAAAACGTATAGAAGTGGCAGGACTTGCAAATTAATGCAACAAACTGCAGCTTATACGCTGGAAAATACGGTCGTCCCGACAGATGACAACGATTTTAAAATCATTATTAAAAACAGTTCAGTCGATGCTAAAACTCGTTGCTTTCTTTTTGTCAGCGGCACCAACGTCTGGGAAAAAAGTTTCATCGTCGGTGGCTCTGAATGTGACGTGGCGCTTCCATCCCATAATGTCTGAACGCTCGGGAGCCAGAACCTCAACCTTTCATAAACTTTGCAAAACCCACAAACGTCCTGTCTCCTCGTCGTCAATCTGGCCGTTCTGGTCAAACTCAAACCGCCACTTGACACTGAAGCGCCGCCATCACCGGCACGTGTTCTCGCGTTTGAGACGTCCGGGCGGCAACGGGAGGAGAGCGGACGACGGCCGTGTCATCGCCGGCTCGTCGTGGCGCTCGGCGTGATTGGCACATGCTCTGCCAGATTACAGGAGCTGCGGTTGACGGAGGGTTACCCTGAGACGCCCAGTCCCTGACAACTGGGTCAGGCTCGGGCCTGCTGCCTCCGGCACTTTTGCCGCAGTGCTGGTCCCAGTTCAGAGTGTGGGTCGGGCTTTGGGCTTCGAACGGAGCGCCAAAGTCCCCGGACGTATTCACAAAGTCGTCCATGAACCATCGTGACCTTTTGCTCCACTTCACCACATTCTGGTAAAGTCCAACTCACAATTATTTTCACAAAAGGGAAAATAAAAAACAAAGTTTGTCGCTTAAACATTTTTTTTTTGATTCAGAGACAATTTAAAAACTGGCGAAATGAAAGTAAAAAGTAAAGAGAACAATACAAACTTTATTCATAAAAGGCCCTGACCCAGGGCCCTGAAGGTCAGAGGGCCAAATAAATATTTTTACATTATTATAGTATAATATTACTGTGTGAGTGCTGAGTCAGCATTCAACATGTCAACAGTCTACCTGAAGTTTGTCCTGAAGTCAATTTGCAAATGTTTTCTGATGACACCATTATTTAAACATCGGACAAAAACATTACTGCAGTCAGTAAAAAACTACAAAACAGCATGCAGAGGATATCATCATGGCTAAAGGACTCGTGCTTAACTCTAAATACAAAGAAAACAAAGTGTATTTGCTTTTCTATTAAGACAACGTCATCACAATCCTTAAATATCCAAATCAATGGTGACTCCATTGAGCAAGTGCAACAAGAAAAATATTTAGGAATTATTCTGGATGCCCAGCTAAATTTTAAGAGCCATGTTGATAAAATCTGCAAAACTGTTAGATCTAATATAAACTGTTTTAAATTTATTAGACATTGTTTGACACCTCACTGTGCAGAGATGTTTTTAAACTCACTGATTCTCTCACATTTCTCCTATGGATCTACTGTCTGGTCTCAGACCACTTATTCTACACTCAAACCTTTAGCAAGTCTCTATAACCGAGCCTTAAATGTTTTATACCAAAAGCCAACTAGATTCCATCATTGTCATATTTGGAGTAAATATAACATTCTGGATTTTACGAATTTCATAAAGTACTGTATAATGTTTTAAAATTGATTTTTAAGTGTTTAAATGGACTTGCACATACACCATTAAGTGATTGCATACAGAGACTGCATGGCAATAGCAGATCTACCAGAGCGGCTTTGCATGGCAATTGTAAGGTTCCCTTCAGAAGAACCACTTTTGCACAAGGTTCTCTGTCAGTGAGAGGATCTACAGTTTGGAACTCTTCCTGCTACTATAAAATCCACAACCAGTTTCAATATGTTTAAAAAGCAAACAAAACTCTGGTTATGTCAAAAACAGAACGGTACCCATTTTTACCATACCATACCATACCATTTTATTTATAAAGCACTTTAAACAGGAACAAGTCCACACCAAAGTGCTGGACATTTTTGACATATTACATTTCTCTGTTTTGTATTCAATATGTTGTGCTATTTTAAATGATTACCACTTCAATTTTTATTATTATTATTTTTAAAGCCCATCTAGGGACAAGTGCTATGAATTAGCTGATGATGCAAACATGGGACTGCTGTTTTACTCAGTTTTTCTATGTCGATGTGTGTCTGTCCCTATCAAATAAATAAACAAACAAACAAACAAACAAACAAACTGTTTAGTGGCTAAATCTAAACATTCAGGTTCACATTTAAGCGCTCAGCTAATTAAAAACATTACCGCAGTGACTTTTGTAACTTTTAAACTTTGAATATTTAACTTTTTTTTCTACTTTTTTAAGTAAATAACTAAAGAGTTTAGAAATCCATATCAAGATATCGGCTTGCATTTAGCTGTTTTGTTGGTTTTGCCTTTTAGTTTTAGCTTTTAGCTACCGTTTTGCTAGTTCGAGCTACCATAGAACAATATTTATATTTTTTGATTTTCTATAGAGAAACATGTCAGTGCTGCTTTTAGTTTGTGCAGCAAAGGTTGATTAAACATTTAAGACTTTCTCGGGATTTCAGGTGGTGGATCTATATTTTCTCTGCTTCAGACTTTAAATATTACATTAAAGCTAGGATCTGCTCAGAAACCTTAAGTTAACGTGATCAGTTTTGCCTTTTGAATGCATTACAAAAATAATATTACTGTACACAGCTCCAGAACTAGCCGTAGCCCAGGGGCCCCCACTGTTCTTAATCCTGTCCTGCAAGAAAAGGTTTCACAACTCACCATCCTGCAAATATTTATTTGCAAAGAGAAGGCCACTTCAGCTGCACTTGGTGTTGTCAGTGATTTTACCACCTGCTTCGGATCGGATGTTATCTTCCATTAAATGCTCATTATAATTAGTTGTTATCATCCCCATACGTTGCGTTCAGACTGCCCCTCCTCTACCTCCTTTACGTTTAAAGGCACGTTCTTATCGCTGATAATACTGTGGTTAGGTTAAGAGTCAAGGGTCAGGGGGTTAAGTTTAGGGTCAGCTGTAAGGTTAGGTTTAGGAGAAGTTTGTTTGCTTATTCATTCATTTAATTTCAATTAAAACAAGACATATTCAAAACAATTAAATAAAAGAACTATAAAATGAAAGGCAGCAGAAGAAGAATAAATCATTTCTGCCCCTTCATAACACTATCAAATCAAAACAATCAATTCAAAAAATACATAACACAACAAACCACAAAATTATCACAATTTTTCAGCATGATTTCTTAATATCAGCAAAACTTATATATATCTCGTCAGCAAAACATTCTTTATCTTTTTCTTGAATACAACTAATGATTTCTCCTTTTTTACATCATCATCCAAACTATTCCATAAACTGATTCCCTTCATTAACGTAGACCTACCCTTTAAACTTGTTCTTTAAACTTCGGCTTTACAAAAATATCTGTTCCCTTTAAATTATAACAACTATTCCTTTTAACAAAATTCACTTGTATATTTGACGGTAAATTTAGATTCTGAGCCCTGTACATCAGCAATAGAATATTGCAATCCACCAAATCAAAAAACTTAAGAATTTTCAGTTGATAAAACAAAATACTTGAAGGATGACGATAATGCTTTCTTGAGATCACTCTTATTACTCTTTTTTGTAAAATAAAAATAGACTTGGTTGTTGTTTTACAAGCTGTACCCCAGATACCAACACAAAAAATCAGATGTGGCACAACAATCGTATTGTACAGCAAACACAATGCCTTGTCAGTTAAAAATTCCCATACTTTATACAGCACTGCCATAGATTTAGAGATTTTAGTTCTTACAAAATTAATATGTATTTTCCATGACAATTTATCATCAATAATCACTCCCAAGAACTTTACTTCACTCACCTCTACATCATCAATTTTGAAAAGAAAATCTACAGTTGGCTTTTTAAAAAAAAAACTAAATATCATATACTGTAGTTAGTTTTTTCAATGTTCAATGATAATTTATTTAATTTAAACCAAGTTTGAATTTTTGCAAACTCTATCTTCATTAATTCGAACATGTGATTCAGGTCTTTACCAGAACAAAGGAAAGTAGTATCGTCTGCAAATAAAACACACTTGAGGATACTAGACACTTTAACTAAATCGCTTACATACAATATGAACAGCTTAGGCCCAAGAACTGAACCCTGTGGTACTCCACATGACACATTGCATAGATGAGATCTAATATCTTCGATCTGTACAAACTGTTTTCTGTCTTTTAAATAACTAGATATCCACTGTATGTCTTGACCTCTAATACCATATTGTTTCAATTTTTCAATCAAAATAGTAGAAGTGTTACAGCTAAGCAAAATACACTTACGGTTTTACACGTGAGCCGCGATGCATATTATCACCGATAAAAACTTTAAACCAACTAGGAGGGAACGGTCTGAACGCAACCTATGGGCATGATAACAACTAATAACATCCATTTTTTTTTATTGATAATATTTAATTCGTGTTATTACCTTTTGATTTGGAGACTAAGTGTTTTTAATGTTTAACTACTGTAATTAGTTTAAACAGATGTAAAGCAGCAGGATGAAGGCTCTGAGCACCTGATTCCTGAACTCACAATAGTGTGAATGCTTAATAAGCATTCACACTATTGTGATCTTGTTTGTATTTGTGTGAATGCTCGTATCTTTTCAGCTATCTTTAAAAAAAAAATTTAAGCCAATTTCAGCCATTTTCAGCTAAATTCAAGTTTTCCGTGGTAATTTTTGCTACTTTCAACCTATTTCACTTATTTCTTCCAATTTCAGCTTGATCTGCTCCTTTCCGCTTATTTTATCTAGTTTAAGTAATTTCAGCTAGTTTATTTTAGCTAGTTTAAGTAATTTCACCTACTGTTTTATGCTAATTTTAGCATTTTCAGCTAATTCCACTTTTTTTGCACTTGTTTCAACTATTTTCAAACTATTTCAGCAAAAATGTGTTCTCTCCACTTCCTTCTGGTAATTTAAGCTTCTTTCTTCTATTTTAGCTAATTTCAGCCGTTTTTTTTTTTGGGGGGGGGGGCTGATTTAATCTTTTTTCAGATAATTTCAAGCTAATTTCTGCTAATTTCACACTAGCTGGGCAAACATGTAGGCTTTTTTCTTTTTTCTACTTATTTATGCTTGTTTAAACTTTTCAGCTATCTTTTTAGCATTTCTTAGCTAATTTCAGCTGTTTTCTGATAGATTTAAGTTTACGTTAAGTGGTAATTTCTGCTACAGTCAGACTAATTAACTCATATGTTAATTTCAGTTTGTTATTCTCCGTTCTGCTAGTTTCTGCTAGTTTCAGCTTTTTCTGCTATTTTAGCCAATATTTAGCTGTTTTATGCTCATTTTAGCTCTTTCAGCAAATTCCACATTTATTGTGCTCAGCTTCTTCTGCCTTTTCAGCTACTTTTTGCTCATTTCAGCCTTTTTTTAAGGTAATTTTCTCTTTTTGTGTTCATTTAGGCTTATTTAAACCTAATTCAGCAAATGTGTGTTCTTTCTGTTTTCTTCTGCAAATTTAGGCTTGTTCTTCCATTTCAGCTACATTTCAACATGTTCTTTAACTAACTCCAGCTGTTTTTCAGCAAGTTGTACAAATAAGCATTCACACTGCATTTTTGCCGGAAGTGTAATTTCTCTAGTTTATTTAACATCCCTGTTTACTGCCAACGTGTGAGAGAGAAAAAACACTTTTAATGGACTGATAACACCCAAAGCCACTGGATTTTACATGTTCCGTTTGTAAAATTTCAGGGCAAAGTGTCTAAAAAAGAAGAATAAGTAACAACTGGCACATGCAGCTTAACTGAGAAGGCTGTCAACGTCACAAACTGCACATAAAAGAAATAAATCACACAGCGAATGGGTCAAATTCAGGATGAGGTTCAGCTTAATTGGTGAAAAACAAAATAAATGATCAAGGAACAGATGATATAAAGTTCACACTGGTCTTGATGGGAAGCCACAATAATTATGGTGGTGGCAGCTGGTAGAGTTTGACGTTCAACCACAAGTCATCTAAAAAGCCTACGAGTTAAAGATGTGGAGGTACCGGTAGTTTAATTTATTTCATATAAACATGAATCAATAGGCAACAATTGAGATGCAGCGATCCTTGAATCAGGCAAAGAAGACGCTATAAACACACAAGTTTCAAATGGGCACCCACCATTCTTTGACTTTCTCCACATTTTTAACCCCCGTGCACTTCGTCTCCTCTCTGAAGTCACCTAAATTAAAGCAGCCACAACTAAAAGCCGGGGCTGAACGCCAGCGCTTTGCAGTGGCAGCCCCGTGTTTAACACAAGTTCCATTAAAGAGAGCCCATTACTACCACTGAAGGAAACGGTGCCCGGGGCCTCTCTAAAGTGTTGCGAAAACCTCATTGATAATTAAATGTTGGTTACCCCCGGTATGCATCGCTCCCGCTCCTTGCTTACCAATCAAACCTCCGCCCACCACTCCAGCTCGCTCTCTCCTCCTCAGTGTTTATCAAGAACCGGTGCGGCCCTCTAATAGGTGCCAATTAGAACCAACGGGGGCTCCGGGGTTAATTATTCCAAACACAATATTTGATTGGGCGTATTTAGAGCGGCGCAGCGCGGGAGACAAACAGGGAGCGGGGTCAGATGGTTGTTGACGTGCACGCCTGGTCACGTCGGCTGACGTAAACACAAAAAATTATGGATTTCTGACGTTAGCTTGCATTATTTTTTTGGACACAAAGTAGGTTTCTGAGGAAAGGTTATGAATCATCTTACCTGTTGTAGGTACCGTATTTTCCAGAATATAGGTTGTGGCTTTTTATCATTTTTGCATGCCCTGCGACCTATATTCAGGTGTGACCTATGGCTTTTTATAAAATAAGCTGATTTGTAATCATTTATTAACAAAAATTAAACTGAGACACACTCTTACAATAATGTCAGCTAACAAATATATATTTTTAGGTGTTTATCCTGCTAAAATTATTCATTTATTAAAGAAAAGTTCAGCTCAGACACATATTTGCTATAATTTTTATCAAACAAATAATTGTTTTTAAGTGTTAATCTTCTTAAAAGCCTTGCTGTGCGCTCCTGTGGAAGAGACATTTGCAGCAGAGCTAAACACGGTCCACATTTTGACGTAGGTGCGACCTATATTCAGGTGCGACCTATATTCCAGAAAATATGGTAGCTCTTTTAATGACCTAATTGAAGAAATAGAGTTAAAGGCCCTGTCCACATGGAAACAAGATTCTTTTTGGCATTTCAGCTTTGCATCTGCACTAAAACAGTGCATTAAGAGATAAGATAAGATAAGAGATTTATTTATTAACATTGCACCAGTTAATTAATACAACGTGATTATGTAGCACAGTCGTCCAGAAGAGGGAGAGTATGCAAGCTGCAGCATTTCCAAACACATGACATGTTCTTCTGCGCGGCCGCGCTCATCCGTCTCCGGATGAAGGTCAAACAGATATGGAAAAAGGAAAAACACAATAGGTATCATTTGTGATATTCAAAAAAAGAATCTATCAAAGATTGCCTTAAGACACTCTATGATAAAGTCCCAAAAACTCTATCAGCAATAAGCACAACCAGACAAGACATTGTTGCAGATTTGACGACATGCAAGGAGATCAAAAGAGAACCTCTTTAAGAACCTCTAAAGGGTAAAAGCTGGGCTCCACTGTGATAAAATCTGTAAACACCCATGTTGCATTCAAGTGCAGACAGCCTAAACACAACCTTTTATAAACGATAACGCCGTAGTCCCACCTACGACCCGAATAATGACAGAGTTCCTGTTTGCATTTGTGCTGCAGATGATGAAATGCAGCAAAACCATCTGCTGAATAACTTCAGTGCACATAATATGCTTCGAATTGTGCAAAAAGCACCCCCCCTTTTTTTTTTTACAACAGATAATCTGAGGCAAAAAACAATAATTTTAAAATCACATTTTTAGAATTTGCATTTGTGAAGATCAGTTTGGAAATAAAACATTCCCGCCTGATGAGGCCTGGTTCTGACCAGACTGAGGAGATAACGGCTAATCCGAGTGAGGCCCAGACCAAATGCTGTTTTAAAGAATTATACATTTATATCTCTGGAAACTTCCAACAGGGATATTTTAACACTGATTTTTGCAATAATGTGGCAAAATAAGGGTTCATTATTTTTGTGTTTCATGTTTTGCTACACATTTTTATCTTGGTACTGTTTAGATCAGCTATAGGCTTGTTTATTTGGTTTAAATTAAACTATTTCTATAAACTGAAGCACCGGTAGGTGAAATAGCACATTTATAACTTTTTCATAGAACCCAAACCCAAAGGATTTAATCCAGTGATGTTCAAACTTTTCGATAGGCGGGCCTAATTTTTCAAGTTAAAAGTACTCACAAGCCATCACTTGAATAAAATAAAATAAATAAAAAGAATTAAAAAGCAAAGATGATTTTTTGTTTTGTTTTGGAATAAAAATAAAAAATGTAAAGAAAAATCAATGTAATGCCACTTTAATTGGTGATGTGACTGATCTGTGCTGCTGATTATCCTTGCTGCTGATCTGTTACCTTCTGCTCACTGCAGACTCATGTTCAGGCTGCTGTTTAATATGCCATTACATTATTAGTGTTTAGCGTTGTAGTGATATAGGCCTTTGTCTTGACCTTCAAGTACACCTCTCCACATCTCTCTGAAACTCTAAGGGTTACACCTTCTTGAAGCCCTCAAGGAGACAGATGGACACTTATATATTTTTACAATTATTATGAATTAATGGACACTAATTAATCAGATTGAACTTTCTCTTTAATGTGTGTTAATTCAGAATTGATCTACAGTATATTTTTGTCATTATTAATGATGATCTGTTACTTTCATGAGCTATGACCTTCTGCTGGTTTTATTTCTGCAAAATAAGCAGACTCTGTCGCTAAGGCAGAAGTCAGGGTAAGAGCTGTTCTCTCCCTTCTCTTGTGTTGTCTATGAAGTTAGCCATAACATTTTTCTGTGCTCACAAGCAGGCCACCTGGCTGTTTATGTAAACAGTTTTCCTGCTGTCCGTCAAGAGTCTTTTCTGCCTATGGGATCATACTTCCATCTTTTATTTTGTTAACCAGCCTGTAGCCGTATGAGGAGGTGGGGAGACCCCACCTCCCCCATATAATGGGCACTTCCTATTTGGAAGTTAGTTTTTGGAGGAGAACTACTTGCAACTGTTTTCTCTTCCCTGGGAAAGCTGGAGTCGGCCCGGTCATATGTCAACGACCCACGTCTCCGCTAGGATCATAGCAAAGCCTTACTGTGATCCTGTCACTGTTCTGGAAGAATTTGTTTTCTAAAGTTTTATTTTGAAAAGTCAGTCTGTGCGCTCGACCGTTGGTCCCTGCCGAGGGAGGCGAGTTCCTCGTATCGTGAATCAGCACACTCACGCTGAAGTCCAACTGGACGGCCACTGGACAAACCCATCCACGTGTGTGTCCACAAACTTCTCCACTCTTGTCTCCAAGAGACGAACCTCCAACAGGTAAAGAGCCGTGGTGTGTTTGAACGTGCGGGAGCCCAGCAATCTGCTCGTGTGGGGGAAACGGTGTCACCTAGTCTGGTTCAAAGTAAACAACTTTAGCTTAACTTAGCTCCAGAACTCCTTCCTCCTATTTCTTATTTTTCATAAGCTATTAATCTGTCAAGTTTTGTGCCAACAGTTAAGTTTTAATTGTCTGTTTGTTTTAATTTGAATTCTTGTCAACGTAGTTATTAAATCAGAGCTAATATCGATACAAATGTTTAATGTAATTCTTGTGATAGTTTCAATAAAAGGTCTATTTTTTTGGTAGACCAACATAAATTGAAGTCTAAGCGTGAAATTACATTTCTGGCTAATCACATCGTTAGATTTGTTGATTTATTCTGAAAAAGTTGAGACCCCGTGAACTTGGTGGCAAGTTTGTGCAGATAAAAGTCTGCTCATACCTGCACGTCTAAACTATAGGTAAGTCAGTAAACTGACTAATAACTCCTATATTGTTACATATTGGTGGCCGCGTACGGGTCTGCTGAAAGATTAAATTGATAAGTTGTTTTTGTAGCTTATTTTTGTTAACGGTGTTTGTTGGCATTAGTTTGCATCCTGGTTTTGGGCTTATAAGAATAGTTTTGGCTGGTGAGTGTCCGGGAGTTGCTAATTGTGGCATTGTCTGGATTATTTTCCCGTTAGAATTATTTTTCATTCACATTTGAGCGTATGCTTGGAGCGGGTGCGTGATAAATGTTTTGTCTGTGCTTGTGAGACGTTTCATTACGTGTCACGAGGCTGCCTGCATTTTTTCATTGTTGTGACCGCCGTGTCACGATCCTGCTTCATTTTCTTACATCTGCGATTTACTGTTAAACGTCTGTTTCACTCTTTGCTGCTCCATTTTTACCTAATCTGTTACAACGTGTTTGCCGAGGTTCGGGAAAACCCACTCCGCTTTGGGCCAGACCGAGGTCCGGTTCCGTTTGACGTAAAGTCTGTTGTTGTACACAGTTAGCGTGCTGCCTCCCCTGGGGGCGTGAGAGTTGGCTTGGATGTGTTGTGCTCGTTAACAGAATTTTCTGCGGTGTAAAAGTCGTTTATTTTGTGAAAGAGAGTCCAGTACTTTGGATCGAGCTATAATGCTAAACGGTAC
>JBBPBX010030039.1:0-15487 GCA_038048925.1 Garcialebias charrua
AAGGAACTCGTATCAAACTGGAAGAAAAATCCAGCCACATTTCTTTTAGAAAGATGTTTTGTTTTTTTATTCTTGCATTTCTTGAAGCTTTTTGAGTTGTACAGTTTTGGACAGACCTCGAATATGACTATATTCTTCATCTCATGCGGTGTAGCATGATCCGTTGGAGCTTGAAGACCAGCTGTGGATGACTCTCAGCCAACATGACTCCACATTTTAGCTTATGAGCTTCTAGGGATGGGGCCGATCCGGTATCGTATCGGCCTCCGATACCAGCCTAATTTACGTATCGGAGTTTTGATCCAACCTGCCGATATTTTCGATCCATGATGCACGTTGGCTTCAAGCTATGGAATGGATTTCCTGAACGGAGGCGTGTCTCATGAACCCAGAGTAATAAGACACGCCTCACATTCAGGAAAAGACTCTGCAGCAGCTACGTGACGCAGCTCTCTGCAGCAGCAACTCGTCTAACGTGAACGTGCTGGAAACTACTGTACGTCATCGGAATGTGAACGAAGAAACAGCAGCTGTTGTAGAAACACCGCTAAAAGTAGCTGCATTTAAACAACTTTTATCAGGTAATCAGAGCGGTCCAGAGCAATAACACAAACTGTATGAGTTTTTAAAGATCTGAATCTACTCTGAATGTTGTTATATGCACAGGCTTTAAAGTTATTGATCCTCGCTACGAACATCCATCACTCAAAAAGTTCAGAACTTTATGAAAAAACTAAAACTGATATTGTCACCAAGCCCTGGAGCAGAGCTCTGATGATGATGATGATGAGTGAGAGCTTCAACCGTTCAAGAAGAGGTATTGTTCTTTTATTATTATTATCTAAATAATCTTTTTTATTTAAAATCATAATCTTATTAACTTTTTTTTTATCTCAGTGTTTTATTTCCAGTCTGTTACAGAGGTAGCTGCTCTCCCACTTCAGAGACAGACATCCACCAGAGATCACCTGCAGCTAAGAAGTGTGTGATGACTGAACTGAACTCTGAACTGTTCCAGCACCTGTCCCACCAAGAAGAAGTTGTGAGTACAGTAATGAGGACAAATACAGCCACACTGCTGCTACTGGACAAAAACTTGATTAGTTAGATTGTAAACAGTCTGTTGCTGCTTATTGTTCTGACTGTTATTGTATTTATTAAGATTTTTATTATTGTTAATATAGTTTATTTATTGTAGAGTGCTGTTTATTTAAAATATCATCCAAATGGGTCACTTTTATTTATTACTACAATACAATACAAATATATTTTTGGCATATTTTCAAAATAAACATTTTGTAAGTCTTTATTTTGTCTTTTTTTTTGTACCGAAAATAAATCGAAAATAAACCAAACCGAGCCCTCCTTGTAGTTGAACCGAACCGAAATGTGATTTTAGCGTACCGTTACACCCCTAATAGTTACAGTAGTCCCTCACTACTTCACCGTTTGACTTTAGCGGATTTGCTCTTTCAAGGTTTTTCAACAATTGTCAACGTTAATATTACTAGTGTGAATGGGAAGGTACAGGATAAAACGTTAACGAAAAAACACTTTAGACAGGCACTACCATTTTGTAGTTTTCTTTTAATAAGTCTACACTGTATTGTCAGTTAAAAGAACTACACTACCCAGAGGCTAACAGAGCTTCCGGACGCTGATTTCTGCTGAAATGGAGGTAAAAAATTTGCAAAGCAAAGGCAGAAGTAGCAATCTATCTATTAAGTTCAAGAACTAGGAAAGACGCAAATAATCGTGAAGCATCCTGAAGTTCAATTATCCATGTGCATATCAACGGTAACCAGCAATCAGGAGCCAATGTGGCCAACCTGGACCTGGCCTGATGAGCTTCATCTCTGCAGGGTAGGTTTGCCAAACCAGAACCGAGCTGCTGGTCTGCAGAGCTGTTGAGCTAAATGTTGCAGTACTGTACAGTACATACAGGGATGTTGTTAAAATGACATAGGTTTGGGCTGCGGCTATGGCGCAGGGGTTAAGAGCGCGGCCCATGTTTGAGGCTAGTCCTCGCTGTGGTGTCGCGGGTTCACATCCCGGTCCCGACGACCTTTCCACAATGTCTCCCCCTCTCTTGCCCTGTTTCACCCTCCATCCTCTTCAACAAAAATGGGCCACTAGAACCGAAAAAAAAACCGACATTGGTTTAAGAATTTAGAACATTGCAAGAGTGTCGGAAGCTTTTATAAAGCCTTAAAATATGTATAAATACTTTGTACTAAAATAAGTATAGCGTTCCTACTTCATGGTTTTTCACCTATCGTGGTGGTGTGTGGAATATAACCCCCTCAATAAGCGAGGGACTACTCTATTCAAAACTGGCCCAAGTCTGCTTGTTTTAATTTGAAAACAGTACTGCAGTAGAATCAGTCAAAAAAAATTGGAGGACGACTGCAAATGTGCGTCCAAAGCAAGCTAAGGTGGTTAGGATGTGGGTGGAGTGGGCATCAAAACAATGTACAGTGCATGGCCAAAAATGCAATTTTCTAAGCCATACGTGTAAAAATATGCAGTGATTTTCACAACTTGGCCGTTCAAAACACAGCTGCATGGCACTCTGGTTGTTTGGTCACTCACAAGTAGTCAGAATTAACTGTAACTGAAATAATGTATGACAAATAATAATGTCTGCTCCTAAGTCCAGCTCCCCCCACTCACACCTGTTCTCTCTATCCATTCAGCTTCAGTCTCTGACCTCCTCAGTCCCAGCCTTTTATTCCCTCAGGCTTTACTTGTATTTTTTCCTGCAGTTTGACATTTTTTTCCATGTTCTGTCTGGTTCTCCTATATGTTTCCATGGGTTTTGTTGTTGTGTGTCCTTTTAAGTTCATTACTGTACTTGTTGGGTTTAGTCTGCATTCCTGGGCCTTATTTTTAAAAGACCTGAAAGTTTAGGCGACAACAAGACTCCATCAGTCACATCTCAGTGAGATACCCACTTCAGACTCCACACAGCCCAACTACAAAATAGAATTTAACAAAGACCATTCATTATCAATGTGTGAAATTGTAATGAGTGTTTGAAATGTCTTAAATGTGGTAACATCATTTTGTTATGCAATATGTGTGCCACAATGATGAAAAATTGCTGCAAAATGGACAAAGCTTGGCCCTGGGCTTTAATAACACACAACGACACCATGAGTTTGATCGATTCTACGCTGTACAAAGTGCTCCCTTCCCACATGTGTCTTGAAAAGTTTTTATTTGAAGAGGTATGACAGTAATTAGGAGCTAACGCAGAAGCTGTTAGAGAGGAGAGGGCCCACGTGTTAATTGGTTGATGTGTGTGAGCTAATCACTGCTCAGCTGCTAAGCACACAACAGCATGGTTGGGTTCATTCCAGAGGTTAACTAAACTGAGATGTGACACATGGCTAGGCTTTATAGCGTCCAAGCAGGAGTGCAAGTGCAGGCGGCTTACAGATAAACTCTAAAGAGCCTGTAATAATGACAGCAATTACCACAATCTGCTTAAACAAATGGGAATGCGCCAAAACCTCATCATACACTGATCAGATCGGCCCTAATGAGATAAAGATGCCAATTAATCCTGCGGTAATTGCTGCTGTGCGTTTCAGGAAACCACTGAAATATGCAGAGAACTGGGCCTGTTCTGCCCGCCACAATCCAGACTGCAGAGTGTTGAAACATTTGCACGAATGGCCTAGCATTCCCTGAAGGAAGGCATGCTGCCTTTAAGCCCAAGCTGTCCACAGATCATCTGATGAGAGTGAACCATTTTGGGTAAACCTTGAGTAACTCTGTGTTGGAAATGATTCATATACAAAGTACTACCACATCAAATTTTACACCAAGACATGTAAGGCTGAATGAGTTTAGGCCATTGTGTGTTTTTAAAGTACAGTTGGCTGTGTCAGCCATCTTGAATTGGGTCGATTCCAAATGTTAATCACTTGTAGATGATTGTTTTTCTAAAGTTTAATTAAAATCCATTCAGCTTTTCATGAGATGTTTTGTTAAAAGATGAACACTCAGACACCTATCTCTAACTCTACTATTACTACTATCCGTTCAATCGTGGTCAATTCTCGGTCATTTGTTGGATCAACGTTCTCCATCCTTGACGATCATATACAGCTTCTTTTTTTTCTTCTTTTTTTGGCAAATGTCAGGCTTGTATCCTGTTCAATGTTGTCAAGCCAGCAAGTTCTTGGTCGGCCTTGTCCTCTACATCTGCTAACCATTCCAAGCATGATCTCTTTCTCCAAGGAGCGGCTTCTCATCACGTGGCCGAAGTAGGCAAATCACTGTTTGGTGATTCTGGCTCCTAGTGAGAGGTTTGGTTTGATTCGCTCCAAGACTTCAAGATTGGTGATATGTACTGTCCACTAAATTCGTGGGAGTCTCCTCCAACACCTTAGCTCAAAGGCATCAATTTTTCTCCTGTCTGATTTCTTCGTGGTCCATGTTTCACTTCCATGTATCGCAATTTGAAACACAATTGCATTGACTAATCTGCATTTAGATTGAAGGCTGATGTCGCTGCTCATCCAAATTTTGTTCATGGATATCATCTTGTCACACCCCAATGCTAATCTATGCTTGATTTCAGGCGTGCAGTTGGCATTGCAGTCTATGTTGGAGCCGAGGAGTATAAACTTATCCACCACTTCAATCTCTTCATCATTCATCCTAACACTGATGTTCTTATTTACAGCTGTGGTCATGATCTTCGTTTTTTTTTTTTTAATATTCAGATGCAGGCCAGTTTTCTCACTTTCGTCCTTTGCTTTCATGAGCAATTGTTCCAGGTCTTTCTTACTTTCTGCGATTAGAGTAGTATCGTCTGCATATCTGAGGTTATTGATGTTTCTTCCTCCAGTGTTTACTCCAATGTTCATTTCTTCCATTCCTGCCCTGCCAAGGCTGGACAAACTTCTTAACTTGCCGACCACAGCGGGTTCTAAAGCCGGGCCAGGAGCAGATGGCTGGATTGTTTATGTAAACCAATCAACCAATGACATGTTAAAGCCATTACATATTTAGACATTTAATGGGTATTAAAGCAGGAACATTCATCATAATGTATGAAATATTTAAAAAGCACTTTTATTTCAAGAAAGTGATGTATAGAGTAATGCTGCCTAATGTCAAAACCATTGAAAAAACGACTTTCGGACTTGACTATTTCAACTTTCAGCTCATTTATTAATTCTCTGGCATGGTCAAAAAGTTGTTTATCAAAATCAGCATGGCATTTAATCTTAAATAAAGAGCCAAATCATGCAAATTTCCCAAACTTTAGGTTGTCTGGGATCATCTAAGCATCCCATGAATGCATCATAATACAATACATTCCAGTAAAGGTCAACATGTACAGGAAAAAGACCAGATAAATGTGATTTACTAATATAATGTAATTTAATTAAATAATATAGTTTGTACAAGTTTGGTAGGCCATATTAAAAAGCCTAAGGGGCCATATATAGCCCACAGGCCATAGTTTGCCCATGCTTGCTCTAACCATAATTGTCTCCCTTTATCACTGGGCATCAGTAATCATGAATACAATGACAGTGATAATGGTTATGCTTGCATGGATAACTGATGATCCCACCACTCATGAGTATTTATGTCTGGGCTGCAAATGTTTGAACGTTGACCCACAATGATCGCCTGCTGTTCTTCTAATCTGAGCCACTGAGTGAGGATGTCAGTGTGAGACAAAGTCATGCTGCCATTTGCATTAAGGTAATGTTTGGTGGCTGAAGCTGCCCTCTAATGGTTCAGATGCCCTCTCTCAGTGATGTTGCTGAACCCCAAAGTGCTGATATGACACTGTGCAGTTGGTGACCTCATTATGGCTATTACTGCAGCCAGGAAATTTATACCTCACATGTCTGCCATGACAAATTCTATAAATCAGCACATTAACACTTCTCTCTCAAGTCCTTTCTTGTATCGTTCTCCTCACAAGCAATGCCACCGCAATCCATTTTCATTCATGTTCTCTAATTGCCGTCCTCATAGTTGTGCCCTTTTTCTTGCTGGTGTTGACGTCTGGTAATAGTCAGCCCATCCAAAGTGGCTGCGTTGTCACTTCGGCCATTATACATGCCATTTTAATTTCTTCAGCAGAGGTCCCTGCTCTTTGCCACGATGACAGCATCTACCTAAATCATCTGCACATGTTACTGCTCCCTACTTACTCAAATGGCCGTGGTGTTCTCCATTTGCCTAAGAGCATTTAGTCTGGCTTTCAAGAACCCATGCAGCTGTTGTTGACCTCTCAGGATACCTCATGTGAACTACACATGGTTAACTTGGGTTGTTTCACACGTGGTATCTGTTGACAAGAGGGTCTTTTCCACAAGGATTTCATTGTTTAAAATTTTTAGTTATGAACTTGAAACCATTTTATTTCAATGTCATCAAACTGTGCGTTAGGCTTTTATTAATTTTCATAGTAATACGCAGTACACCGACGTCCCCCGTCGCTGAGGGATTTGAACAGTGAATGCTTGTAGTTTTGGAGATTTATGTTTTTTTGGACTGGAATTTAACATGGAATGCAAGTACTGTAAACCTAAATGTTTTTAGTGCAAGAGAACAAAGAGTGTAGGAGTTGCCCCGTGGAGAAGAACAGAGGAAGGTTTTGTTCTTTCCTTGTCCGAGGCAGCACAGAGTGACAAATCCTGGAGAGTGGAGGGAGACATTTGGAGTGGAGAGCAGATGCGCACTCCATTGTGCTATGAGGCATGTGGCATTCTTCTGGTCTACTATGTATTTAAAGGAACCGCCCCTCCTAAAATACTGGCTGCACGAACGCTACATTTATATTATTTCTCTCTTTACACCTCTCTTAACACAGAACTTGTGTTGTGCGGGAGTTGTGGTCCCGCCTACAACTCCCGCACAACACAAGTTCTGTGTTG
Source organism: Garcialebias charrua (assembly GCA_038048925.1). Classification (NCBI taxonomy): domain Eukaryota; kingdom Metazoa; phylum Chordata; class Actinopteri; order Cyprinodontiformes; family Rivulidae; genus Garcialebias; species Garcialebias charrua. The sequence continues at coordinate 6,915 of JBBPBX010030039.1, forward strand.
CCTGTGGTTAACACAAATTCCTTTTTTATTTTATTTATCCAATAAAAATAAAAAAAGTAAAATAAGTTCAACCAGGTCGGATTCGAACCTGGGTCGTTGGAGTGGAGAACAGACACGTTGTCCATTGTGCTATGAGGCATGTGGCATTTTTCCGGTCTACTATATATTTAAAGGAACCGCCCCTCCTAAAATACTGGCTACGCGAATGCTACATCTATACATACGTATCACGTTTTTATTACATAGTATCACGTTTTTACTACATAGTATCACGTTTTTACTACATAATTATCACGTTTTTACTACATAGTATCACGTTTTTACTACATAGCATCACGTTTTTACTACATAGTATCACGTTTTTACTACATAAGTATCACGTTTTTACTACATAGTATCACATTTTTACTACATAGTATCACATTTTTACTACATAGTATAACGTTTTTACTACATAATTATCACGTTTTTACCACATAATATCACGTGATTACTACATAAGCTCCAAAAAAAATATCATGGTTGAATGCAATACGCTTCCATAAGTATCAGTTATCATCCCCATAGGTTTCCTTCAGACTGTCCTGTACCTCCTAGTAGGTTTAAAGGTACATTCTTGTCGTTGATTATATGAAGCTTCGCACGCGTATGAAAGTGGAAGCTTTTTGTTGTTAGCTTTATTTAAAACCTTTATTTACAGCTTACCTACTACTTTTAAGCTGAATATCAAGGATTTACTTCAAATCAGTTCCAGCTTTAACAGTCAAAGGCTTTAATTCAGTATCTCAAAAGAAATCACTTAAGCGAGGATATGAGGTTTTTTTAATTGATATGAGCAAAATTCTGATCAATTCATATACAGTACAGCAATATACTTCTTCTTCTTCTTCTTCTTTCAGCTTTTCCCTTTTCAGGGGTCGCCACAGCGAGTCATCCTCCTCCACCTCACTCTGTCCTCTGCATCTTCTGTCCTCACTCCAACTACCTTCATGTCCTCTCTAACTGCATCCATATATCTCCTCTTTGGCCTTCCTCTGTGTCTTTTTCCTGGCAGCTGCATTTCTAACATCCTTCTACCAATATACCCACTGTCCCTCCTCTGGACATGTCCAAACCATCTCAGTCTGGCCTCCCTAACTTTATCTCCCAGTTGTTCAACATGTGCTGTACCTCTGATGATCTCATTCCTGATCTTATCCATCCTTGTCACTCCTAAGGAGAACCTCAGCATCTTCATTTCTGCTACTTCCAGTTCTTTCTCCTGTCTTTTTGTCAATGACACTGTCTCCAGACCATACAACATAGCTGGTCTCACCACTGTCTTGTAAACTTTTCCTTTGACCTTTGCTGACACCTTTTTGTCACAAATCACTCCTGAAACTTTTCTCCATCCACTCCATCCTGCCTGGACTCTCTTTTCACCTCTTTACCACATTCCCCATTTTCCTGGACAGTGGACCCCAAGTACTTGAAGTTCTGCACCTTTGTGACCTCTGCTCCTTGTAGTCTCACTGTTCCACTCCTCCCTCTCATTCACACACATGTACTCTGTCTTACTACGGCTGACTTTCATTCCTCTTCTTTCAAGTGCATACCTCCACCTCTCCAAGTTCTCTTCCACCTGTTCCCTGTTCTCACCACATATCACAATGTCATCTGCAAACATCATAGTCCATGGGGATTCCTGCCTGACCTCATCTGTTAGTCGGTCCATCACCAGAGCAAACAAGAAGGGGCTCAGAGCCGATCCTTGATGCAATCCCACCTCCACCTTGAAGCTATCTGTCACTCCTACAGCACATCTCACCACTGTCCTGCTGTCTTCATACATGTCCTGTACCAGTCTAACATACTTTTCTGCCACTCCAGATTTCCTCATGCAATACCACACCTCCTCTCTTGGCACCCTGTCATATGCTTTTTCTAAATCCACAAACACACAATGGAGTTCTTTCTGACCCTCTCTGTACTTCTCTATCAACATCCTCAAAGCAAAGATGGCATCTGTGGTGCTCTTTCTTGGCATGAAACCATACTGCTGCTCACAGATAGTCACCTCTTGTCTAAGCCTTCCTTCCACAATTCTCTCCCAGATCTTCATCGTGTGACTCATCAACTTAATTCCCCTGTAGTTGCTACAACTCTGTACATCACCCTTGTTCTTAAAAATGGGAACCAGCACACTTCTTCTCCATTCTTCAGGCATTTTCTCACCCTCAAATATTCCATTAAATATTTGAGTCAAAAACCTCACTGCCATCTCTCCAAGACATTTCCAAACCTCCACTGGTATGTCATCAGGTCCTACTGCCTTCCCCTTCTTCATTCTTTTCAGAGCTTTCCGGACTTCACCCTCACTAATCTTTCCCACTTCCATGTCCACAGTCTGTATGACCTCCACTCTTCTTTCTCTTTCATTCTCTTCATTCATTAGCTCCTCAAAGTAATCCTTCCATCTACCCATCACACTCTCCTCACTTGTTAGAACATTCCCATTCCCATCTTTAATAAGCCTAACCTGCTGCACATCCTTTCCAGCCTGATCCCTCTGTCTTGCCAATCGGTACAAGTCCTTCTCGCCCTCTTTGGTGTCCAGTCTCCCATACAACTCATTGTACGCCCTCTGCTTTGCCTTAGCTACTTCCTTCTTTGCTCTACGTCCCATCTCCTTATATTCCTGTCTCCTCTCTTCAGTCCTCTCACTGTCATATTTCTTCTTGGCTAATCTCTTTCTTTGAATGGCGTCCTGCACTTCACTATTCCACCACCAGGTTTCCTTATCATCCATTCTCTGTCCAGATGACACACCAAGTACCTTCCTACCTGTCTCTCTAATTACTGTTGCTGTAGTAGCCCAGTCACTTGGAAGCTCTTTCTTACCACCCAGAGCCTTTAACAGCTCGTCTCTGAATTTCTCACAACATTCTTCCTTCTTTAGCTTCCACCATTTGGTCTTCTTCTCTGATTTTACTCTTTTTCTCTTCTTCGCAACAACAGTCATTCTACACACAACCATCCGATGCTGTCTGGCCACGCTCTCCCCTGCCACAACCTTACAGTCTCCAATCTCCCTCAGGTTTCCTCTTCTACACAGAATGTAGTCGATCTGCGTACTCCTTCCTCCACTCTTATAGGTCACTCTATGTTCCTCCCTCTTTTGGAAATAGGTATTGACTATAGCCATTTCCATTCTCTTGGCAAAATCCACCACCATCTGTCCTTCCTGGTTTCTTTCCTTGACACCAAACCTACCCATCACTTCCTCATCCCCTCTGTTTCCTTCACCAACATGTCCATTCAGGTCTGCTCCAATCACCACTCTTTCCTCCCTGGGAATACTCTCTATCACTTCATCCAAATCTTTCCAAAATTTATCTTTCTCCTCCGCATCACATCCAACCTGTGGAGCATAACCACTGACTATGTTTAGCATCAGACCTTCTACTTCTACCTTCAGATACATCACCCTATCTGACACTCTCTTCACCTCGACTACATTCTTTGCCAACTCCTCCTTCAGGACCACCCCTACTCCATTTCTCTTTCTATCCACACCATGGTAAAACAGTTTGAACCCTGCTCCAATACTGCGAGCCTTGCTGCCCTTCCACTTGGTCTCTTGGACACATAAAACATCTACCTTTCTTCTCTGCATCATGTCAGCCAGCTCTCTACCTTTGCCTGTCATTGTCCCCACATTTAGAGTTGCAACCCTCAGTCCTACATTCTTCACTTTCCTCCTCTCCCTCTGTCTCCTGACACGTTTTCCTCCTCGGCGTCTTCGACTAACAGTAGTACAATTTCCGCCGGCACCCTGTTTGTCAACAGCACCGGTGGCGGACGTTGTTAACCCGGGCCTCGACCGATCCGGTATGGTTTCACTTTGATGAACTCGCATTATGGTTTTGGCAAGTGTTTTACATCGGATGCCATTCCTGACACAACCCTCACCATTTACCCGGGCTTTTGACCGGCACAAGAGATACACTGGCTTGTGCTCCCTAGTGGCTGGCTTACAGTACAGCAATATACAAAGTACTATAATTATGTTCAGATATAACCCTAAACTTATAAATCTGTGATAACAACCTACTGAGCCCAGGAGGTAAAGGAGGGACAGACTGAAGGAAATCTGTGGGGATGATAACAACTGATAACGTCCATTTAATGGGTGATAACATTCGAAATGGGTGCAAATTTTCTGAATAGGGAAAACAAAATATGCATTTTTTTCTACTAATCATATGCAAAGTGGAATATTTGGCATGAGGTTATCACAGCCTTCACTAGGTCAGTAATTGATTAAAACAATCATTTTGATGGATTTTTATTTTTGGACCAAAGAGACTTTTTCCATGAACTCACCTTTAGTAAGTCTATCTTATAGAAAAAAAAAAAGTAGAAATGAAATAAATTACTTGTTGGGGACCCAAATGGGCCCAAGCACATGCATCGTGTGGATCGTGCAATACAAAACATTTAAAACAATAGCAATAAAAACAAATCCTGGTCAAGTTTCATATAATTAGTGTTTAAACTGACTGAAATATTGAGAATCAAAAGTGGCAAACAAGCTTTTTGTTTGATTTGCAGCCGAGAAAGCAGCAGAAAAAAATAAATAAAATAAAAATAAAGATTTTATGTTCCTGTTTTAAAAACGAGTCCTGTTAAAAATCCAGCACGATGTGTCTGTGATGTGAAACATGTCTTTTATTAATCGTGCTCATTAAACGACAATGATGATTTAAATAGTTCCGTTTATATTTTCCTTTTTTTTAAAACTTTCACACACTTCAAGTGAAAAAACGTGTTTTCATCAATTGTGCAAGATGCAGCCAGATGTTTGCAGTTTGTGTAAGTGAGTTATTTCAGTCAAACAAGCGAAGACGTGTTTGGTCTAATTGGACTCTGTTGTCAGGGGAAACAATCACAAGTTCCTCTGGCATGAGCTGAAAGGTTTTAATCCGTCCCGGAGTGATGTATCATTTTTAGAAATAATTTCTGATGCAATAAAACCTTGTCTGATCTTTTGGATGTTCCTGTTCATCAAGAGCTGTCACTTATTTCTGTCAGATTCTCTCGGAACAAACTGTTCAGAAAGCATTGTTTGTCTCCGTTTGATCTCCCCCAAGAAATCAGACGCTCACAGATATTTATAGCAGCAAATCTTGGACGGGATGAACCTCTGAGCAAATGGATGAGCTTATACTTCTGTCAACATGATTTGTGTTGTGATGTTAAAGCATGGCCAATGCATCTCATCGTTTCTCTTTGCATATATCTGCGGCTGCATGGAGCTTTGAAAGGAAAGTGTCTTCGTGTGGATCGGCTTCTTCTTGGCGGAGCTCGGCCCGTCAGGCCAGCCGAGCTCACTGGCTGTTTACTCAGTGAGTCCAGCAACTTATCGATCCGAGCGCTTCAGGTTGGAATCCCAAGCAGAAATGAAGGAGGCATTAGTTTGACTCAGTCTCAGACTTTAGAGCGTTTCACTTGATGTGGTATTCATGAAATCTTTTTCTGAATCATTTATGACCTAACACAGAGAGGGCCGTCCTTGCAGAGCGGACTTGCAGACGTAGACTTGTCCAACGCTTCTCCAATCACAGCACACTGCTTTAAAGATGTCTGATAACCTACAGCTGACTTTCAGATGTACTGCTTTGACACACTGGAAAGGAGATTTAGAACCATAATAGTCTTCTTTATTCACTTCCAACAGCTTTTACTCTTGTTAGTTCATCTATATGGAACAATATGTTACATGAATAGTTTAAGTTTGCAGCTTTAACATGAAAGGCAAATGCAACATATATTACTTCAAGGAATGCTCAGACTTTCATCTCACATGTTTTTAAATTTAAATTTTTTTTTTCTCCATTACAAGCTCATAGAGGGACTTTTTAAAATATATATATTTTTCTTTCTTTTGGCTGCTCCCTTGCTCAAGGATTGCCACAGCAAACTAACTCGAACTAACTACTGTAGCTGGCTGCCCATTCTGACGCAACCACAGACCACCGAGCTACCACAGCCCTCTGTGTGGAGCAGAGCTGCTATCTAGGGCGCTCGGGGGAGTAGATGGTGGGGGTTAAGGGTCTTGCTCAATGGCCAGAGTGGAGTAAATGAGGGTGGAGGCAGATGTGGGTGCCTCACCTATCCCCACCTTTTGATGTTGTCGGTACCAGGAGTTGAACCGAAGATCTTCCGATCACAGGCCCACCTTCTCTAACCTCTGCACCACCACTCCCCTTTTTTAGATATATTTTTACAATATGTGCAAAGTAATCACCTGCAGCAAATTATCAGAGAAATGTACAAAGGTAGAAAAAATATTAACTAATAACTTTACCTAATGGAAGCCTAGATAAAATAAAGAGTAACTGTCCAACAACTCTACCCTGAGGAACTCCGTGACTAACTCTGGCATGTGAAGCAGATTCATTATTAACATCAACAAACATAAAAAGTAAAAATATGTCTGGCAATCAAACTCTTATACAATAGCTATTATTTTAATGAAAAATAAACATTTTTCACAAGAAGTTGTTAATTTGATCAGAGATCTAAAAATATTTCCAAAATAAAAAAATATAAGTTTGACAGAACTGGGCTCCTGGTTGGAGAGCATGTCAGGTTATATTTATCTGTAAAATGAATACTAGGGGTGACCCAGTACTATTGTTTTTCAGACCAAGCACAAGTGCAAGTACTTTAGTTTGGATATTTGCTGATACTGAGTACTGATACAGAGTAGTTAATGAGTTAGTACTTAAACATTACACCGTGGCTTTAGAAACACACTTCTTAACAACATGGCAGACAGTCTGCTGTCTTAACACCACCTGTGCTTATCTCTCTCAACTAAGGACTTTTTTTTTTGGTTTTGTCCTCATTGCAAAGTGGAAGAAAAAATGACATCACCAAGAATAAAAGTGGTCTGATCTGAAGGGTATTTTTATTAGTACAAGTACAAGTACTTGTAGCTATCACCACTAAGAAATACCAAATCTGTCAACTTACTTTCAAAATAAAACAGTTGAAATTGACATTCACTTCAAATGAAAAATAAGCACATTTAAATTTTTAAAGATTTCAATGACTTCATGTTGAACTGTCTTCTGTCAGCTTCCCTTCTGCCCAAACACAAATAAAGAAAAACTAAAGTTACACTTCTATTGAAAAGTCACACCGCCCTTTGATTCTGTGTGACAATTTTCTTTCGTCTTTGTTCATCACGTCCAGCTTGAAAGTCTGAGTTCACCTGAAATCCTGTAGTGATTTGGATTTATCAGAGCTCATCTCTGAGCCTGGTGAGCTGCCAAGCATCTGGATTGAAACATTTGTCAGCAGCGTGATTAACAGATAAAGACAGACCCGGGTGGCGATATGTTCTGCACTCAGATTTGTAGTGTGGGCATCATCGCAGGCTGTGGCCCAGTTTATCATTTAAACAGGGTGTGGTGGAGGAGCAGTGGAGACCAAAACTGTTCTCAGGGAAAAAAACAAAAAACATCAGAGATGACTTAAACTTCCCCTTGTGTTGGGCGGAGCTTTTTTCTAATTTTCTTGCTCGGACAGTAAATAACTTTTTTGTCAGTGCTCCTGACCTGAACCTGTGACCTCCCCTTGGTCTCTGATGATACTCCCATGGTTCCTTGCTCAAGGCTGCCAAGCAGGCAGTACGGCTGGTCCGGTCCTTGTAATTCACAGGCTTCTAGATCGCCTGCCACAGTGTATTGATTTTTGTTTCCCCAATCTCCAGGAGAGGAGCAAAGAAAAGATTAAAACACTGTCAGTTTGAAGGTGAATAAGAATGCTGCACAGGGGAGATACCTTGGAGAGCATGAGGTCACAGCTAAGGCATGTCTCTTTACAGATTGAAGCTTTTCTCTGCCTCTTCTTCAAAAGATTCACAGAGTATTTTTATACCCACAAAACATTTTATGAAGATGGTAATGGCAACGCGGTCATATTCCAGTCATAGGTAGGAATAGGCATCATAACATTATATCTGCCACAAGAGGGTTTTTGGCTTTAGTACAGCCAAACTCAAAGTTGTTTTCATTTCTCAAAATCAGTCTTAGTCTAAATTACAGCAATAACATTTGAGGAAATGGTGTTAATAAGTAAAGTTCAACTTGTGGGGAAATCTAGAAGAGTTTAGTCACATTTACTGCAGACACTTATCATTTCTGCAAGTCTGATATGCTGTGGAACTCCCTCCCTGACGACCTGAGAGCTCCACAGTCACTGGTTGACTTTAAAAGCAGCATAAAGACTTTTCTTTTTAAGCAAGCCTATTCTGCCTCCACATGATTTTATCTTTGATCTTAGCTGATATCTTTATTGATTTTACTTGATTTTATCACTTGTTTTATTTTATTTATTTTTTAAGCAAGCCTAAATCTACATGATTTTATCTTTGATCTTAGTCGATATTATTATTGATTTTATTTGATTTTATCACTTGTTTTATTTTTTACCTTTACCTTGTTACACATTGTAGCACTTTGAGATTTTTATTAATGAAAAGTGCATTATAAATTGAATTCATTATTATTATTATTATTATT
>JBBPBX010030039.1:18503-35462 GCA_038048925.1 Garcialebias charrua
AAAGTTATTGACATAATTGGACAAAGCGACTTATCGGGCGGAGCGACTTTTCGGCCAGAAAATACGGTATACAGTATATAAATGCGTATGTATTGTCATCAATGTATGTTCCCATACAGTGGTGAAATTGGCTCTCTGCTTTTAACCCATTCACCACCAGGTGGAACAGTGAGCAGCTATGGAAATCGTACAGGAGCAAATGGGGATAAGTTGTCCTGCTCAGAGACACCATGAGATGTACAATGACCAGGGATTGAACCCAGGACCTTTGGGTCCAGGGTCGGCTGCCCTGCCCCTGTACCATCTCGGCCCCCATATATATATATAAACAGAATACCCCAGTCACTTGAGGAAACTGTGCTTTCTAGTTTTTATAATACTCAAAAGTAAACCTGAATGACTGTAATGGCTGAAGATTAATTATTCAAACATTAAACATTTAACAGGGTGCATTGTGCTACAGCGTGAAGGCTGTAGCACAATGCACCCTGCCACACTCCAACAACTTCTGCGAAAATGGCCCAAAAAGTACAGAAATCCCCAGAATGCATTTAATTTTTTAGATTTACTCCAATTATAATAACTTACAACAATGCACTTATATTATATTATTATGCACTTTATAATATCAATGACTCAGCTCTCTCTTCACCACGTGGTGAAGAGAGAGCTGAGTCGAAAGGCAAAGCTCTCAATTTACCGATCGATCTACGTTCCCACCCTCATCTATGGTCATGAGCTTTGGGTTGTGACCGAAAGAACGAGATCTCGGATACAAGCGGCTGAAATGAGTTTTCTCCGCAGGGTGTCTGGACTCTCCCTTAGAGATAGGGTGAGAAGCTCAGTCATCCGGGAGGGACTCGGAGTAGAGCCGCTGCTTCTCCACATCGAGAGGAGCCAGTTGAGGTGGCTCGGGCATCTGGTTAGGATGCCTCCTGGACGCCTCCCTGGTGAGGTGTTCCGGGCATGTCCCACCGGGAGGAGACCCAGAGGAAGACCCAGGACACGCTGGAGGGACTATGTTTCTCGGCTGGCCTGGGAACGCCTTGGGATTCCCCCAGAGGAGCTGCTTCAAGTGGCTGGGGAGAGGGAAGTCTGGGCCTCCCTACTTAGGCTGCTACCCCCGCGACCCGACCCCGGATAAGCGGACGAAAATGGATGGATGGATGGATAATATCAATGGATCTCAAAGAGCTAAAGTGAGTGAACATAAGAGAACATCAAGATAAAAAGCAACCATAAAAGCAAAGGAGAGGAGGAACAACCAGGGGGATAATGCATCAGAATAATCACATCAGAAACTTAAAATGCACAAAATGCGGATAAATTACTCAAATAAGAACTATGGGTGCAATAAAAAAACAAAAGTACAATTCAGTCAATAAAAAACTGGGTAAAAAGAAAGGTTTTAAGACCTTTTTTAAAACATGTGACGGTCTGTGGGGCCCTCAGATATGAAGGCAGGGCGTTCCACAGCCGATTATATTTAAAACAAGCAAAATAGGAAATCTTTGGCCAATAAAACTTTGTGACTGGCACATAGGTTCTGCTCCAGACAGGTACGTCATCACAGCAGGAAAAAAATAAAATAAAGAAAACAGCTGATGGTAGCTGATGTGCATCGGGGCATTCCCCTGCCAAGTCTTTTGGGACAGAGGGGCCTTGTGCCTCCAGGACTTTGAGACCCGAGACGTTTTCAGCCTTCTGTTACATCATCAGGGAGCGTGCTAATCAGCGCTCCAATCGCTGAAAACGGGGCGTTCGCCACAAAGCAAGCATCCACTTGGTGGCAGCAGGCCTGTCTTTGGCACAACTGCCTGGAAGGTAACCACTATTCCCTCGTTGGAGGAAGAATCGTCTGAATACCACCTGCCATTGAAGAAATTAAGTGCCTTGTCCAGCAGGTAGTCTGCCACCGGGAAGAACCTCTCAGCTGTTGGGGTGAAGATTGTTAACTGGCACTGGCTCTCCTTCAGAAGGAGGACTTTACCTCACAAGTACTATGGCCCCCGTCTGTGTCTGCCGGAGAACCTGAGGGCTGCAGAGAATGTTGTTGTTTTTAAGAGCAGGCTCAAGACCCATCTTTTTAACTGTATTTCCTGAACTGGTTCATCTCTGTTCACTCTATACATTTTCCATACTACTGTATTTAATTTTACTTATTTATTTTGTGTGTGCCGTTTGCTTTAATTTTGTGAGTTTATTGTTTTATAATTCTGTACAGCACTTTGAGCTGCTTTTAGTATGAAGGGTGCTTTGAAAATAAAATTGATTGATTGATTGACAAGTATGAGGCCTGCAGGGTCTTGTCCAGAACTTGCATGTTAGGGGCAGCCCTGGCAAGTGGCATGCCAGACATCTCATGAGGTATCATCTCTGGCAGGTCACACACACAGGTGAATCATTCAGTTGGACATTTTAATGTCTTAAAATTGTTGCTTTGGCTGGCTGAGGAAAAAGGGGAGCTGGTTGCCCAGTCTTAGCACATTTTATTCAGACCTGGGTGTGGCCTACCCAACAAGTATTCATTCAATTCATTCATTCAACCTTTATTTATACAGGCTAGCCTCGTTGAGTCACGGGGACTCATTTACAAGAGGGACCTGTCTCACTCACACCAAACAACCATCCACTCTCACACTCACACCTAGGGTCAATTTAGAGTCACCAATCAGCCTAACAAGCATGTTTTTTGGTCTGTGGGAGGAAACCGGAGTACCCGGAGGAAACCCACGCATGCACGGGGAGAACATGCAAACTCCACCCAGAAAGGCCCCGGACCGGGATTTGAACCGGCAACCTTCTCGCTGAGAGGCAGCAGCTCTACCAGTTATGCCACCGTGCTGCCCAGTATGCATGCACTAAAGATTTTAGTTTGGTCTGAGTGTGAAGGGTCGAACTGTATATACAAAACAGAATCCAATGCAGCATGACAAGTGAGCTGAAAATGTAAAAATATTAGTATATATATTTTTTACATCACAATAAAACATCTGCTCACTCAGTCAGTTTAACAAATTTCCTACCATCATTTCACATTCTGGGGAGTTTTTATGTGTACGCCTCAGTGCATGTGTGGTTGCTCATGTCAGTCAGGCCCTGTTCATCTCTGAACTGTTGAAAAGGCTCTTTATTGGCCCTGATCCAACATGAAATATTGTGTTATCAGCTGAGCACGAATTGCCACAAGGCATTAGAGCTGGCACATTTCTCCTGCTCCCCATCGCAACCACCCCCATCAACTGGAAGGAGATCACAAATACAGCGCTGTCACTCCCTGTTCACTCTGTTTACTTGATTTCTATCCATGGTCAACACAGGAATGCAAACTCTATGAGTTTAGGTCTTTTGACAGTTTTTAAGGAGGGTTCCCAGTTTAAATATGTCTGCTCCAACAATCACAAGTGTTCTGTACGTACGGATGTAAAGGAACCACAGACTTTCTGTTCTTTCATGTCTTGGAACGCAGGTGATAACTCTAATAAAAGATGGCAGCAGACATAAGGAAACAAATTACAGAGCGAGTATTTTCTCAGATGCTGTCACCTCAGGTTCAAATGGCAGACACGGTGTTCAATTATTTATGGAGTTAGTTGATGAAATGTCATCTTTGATGCTGTGATGTTCACAGGGAAGGCTTGCGTCTAAGAAGTTTAACTGACATGTATCACTGCAGCCTTGCCAAAAACACGTAGTGTTCTTTAAATATTGAAGGCGTACATGAGGAGGAACAGGGAGTTCTTTGTGCTGCTTGTCATTGTTCTACACGTCATCTGGTGCAGATTAATTTGCTGGATAAATCTATTTTCTGATCTTCTCTTTTCTCTTCTGATTAAAGACAAATGGATTATCGTACAGAAGTGTTGTGCTTTACCAGAATGTGACCAGACGCGCACAGATTTATGGGGTGAATGCTGGATCAGCATTTTGCTTTGGTTATCCGTACGTACTCAAATTACTGCAGCAAACTTTCTGCTGTTTCAGCCATTTATGTGTCAACATATTTAGCTTAATTAGAAATAATGCACTATGAGATTTGCATCTTGTGACATTTTTAAATGTTTAGCTTTGTTTCAAAAAAAATTATACAAATTTTCCATTCCATCTATCCATGCATCCATCCATCCATCCATTCATCCATCCATTATCTTTACCCAGTTCTTACTTTCCGGATCACTGGTGCGAATATCCAGCCATTACTGTGCAAGAGGCGGGGGACACATTGGACAGGTCGCACGTCCATCACAGGGACACATAGAGACAAATGAGACAAACAACCATTCACTCTCTCACTCACACCTAGAGACAATTTAGAGTTACCAATCAGCCTAACATGCATGTTTTTGGTCTGTGGGAGGAAACTGGAGTACCCGGAGAAAACCCACACATGCACGGAGAGATCATGCAAACTCCACTCAGAAAGGCACTAGGGTAGGGACTTGAACTGGCAACCTTCTCGATCCAGAGGGCACAGCTCTACCAACTGCACTAAATTGGTAACGTGTGTTAAAGGTTCAGTCTGCAGTTTCTGTAGAACTGCAGCACTTAGGAAAAATTTCAACAGGCAAAGCATTCTGATCCCTCCCCCTCAGAGCCATATATGGCTCTGCTCTCCCATGGTCTGCTGAAATTCAAATTCAAGCTCTGTTTTTATTGGCTGATTCAAATTCAAGCTCTGTTTTTATTGGCTGGTTACAAACTCTGTTTTTATTGGCTGGTTAATGGCGGGTCACTTTTTCTTTTTAGAAATGCCTATTTACCACCTGGAGAAGCAAGGGGACAATATTTTTTTTTTTTTTTTTCAGAGATTACCTCTCTAACATCAGTCTAGTGACAGAGTGAAGAAATATGTTAAAATATATTGTTAGAAAAGTTACATATAGCAGCTTTAATTTATTCCATTATGGCTTTGTGTATCATGTAGTGATATGAAGGAGAGAGATGGAGGAAGAAGGGTGACACTTTCTTCATCCCATTCACTACTTTTGTTTTATTTCTTCAGCTCTCACTAAAGTGGGTCACCAGCTGGTCAGTTTACTGACCAACAACAACTTAATTGCCCTTTAATGATCAGAATCCGTCACTGAAGTAGAATCCGTTAATTACAGGGAGTTTTATATCATAACACATAAATATTCATTTGAATGAAGAGACCAATGTTGTCTTTGAAATTTTATTACAAAAAGAATCAAACTAAAATCAACAACGATAACAAACAATAACAATGAATTAATCAAGGCTTAATTCTCTTATCTAAGGCAAAGTTGACTCTTTGAGCAGGAATTATTTCAGTTTTACACGCGCATGAATTTAGACAAAGTTTGACTACGTATACATAGTTACTTTGGATTTTTGGTGGAAAGAAGTTGTTTAATCTGATCAGATAAAGTCATTTATCATCACTGCAAGCCCATGCTTTACCAAGTTCTTCTTCTTCTTCTTTCGGCTTTTCCCTTTTCAGGGGTCGCCACAGCGAGTCATCCTCCTCCACCTCACTCTGTCCTCTGCATCCTCTGTCCTCACTCCAACTACCTTCATGTCCTCTAACTGCATCCATATATCTCCTCTTTGGCCTTCCTCTGTGTCTTTTTTTCCTGGCAGCTGCATTTCTAACAGCCTTCTACCAATATACCCACTGTCCCTCCAAGTTGCATCAGCTTAAAGGACATGACCCACCATGTTTTCAAATTGCATCGCCATTAATATTTATTAGTTTATTTAAAAATAAAACAGGAGCGTTTATTTATATTGTAGAGAAATAAAGCTAAATGTGTTATTTCATGATTTATAGCAGATTTTAGCATGCAGCTCTGGGAAAATCTGCCCCTCTCCATATATGGGCATTGACATCACTGAAGTTTCCGCCTTGGAGTTATAGGCGGAGTTATAACAAGCATGCATCAACTTCTGACCAGAGAATACAACTAATAAAAACGATGTGTGGGACAAACGTCAGACTTTTACAAGTAGTCGTGTTGTGTCATTTTAATATGTCCTCAGTAATATTTGTACAACTGTCTGCTGATCAGCACAGCAGCACCACCTTCCTCCATTGCGCAGAGGGAAAAAAAAGTGAAACATATTTAATATTCCCTTGTTAATAAATCTGCATGTTGATTAATCCCGCGGTCACTCACTGATGTCATATTCTGAGCGTGCACCCACTTTTTATTCTCTCCCCGTGACCTGACAGCCAGTTCGGGAGTACAGAATTAAAAGACAGCCGTGCTCCCCGCAAGGCTGAGATACGGAGCCGAGCCCTGAGTCGGCACCACGAAGGAACGCAGAGCCGGGAGAAGACATGCGGCTGGCTCCTCTCATGGGCAGAGGAGTGAGTGTGAGAGCAGCAACAGTTTTAACCATAGAGCGAAGGAACTTCAAAGGTGACCAGCAGAACGCAGCCGGGAGAAGACGTGCGGCTGGCTCCTCTGGCTGGAGAGCAGCAACAGTTTTAACCGCAGCACGAAGGAACTTCAAAGGTGACTAGCAGAACGCAGCCGGGAGAAGACACGCGGCTGGCTCCGAGGCAGCGGGCAGAGGAGTGAGTGAGAGCAGCGTTTTAACCGCAGCAGTGTTAAATCTTATTAAAAAGTTCTAATAAATAAATAAAAACGGAGCGCTGGTCCAACTGTACACACAACTGCACCAGGAAATATTTAGAGATAACGCATCCACGTAAGACACGATCAACTGCAGTTCTCTCATAAACCTCCATGGCAAACTCACTCCTGCCTTTTTAGGGGGAGACTTCAATGACGTGATTTCATAGTTCGGCAATCTTCGGCCGGGTTTCCGGATTCATCCGGGACTCGGCTTATTTTTTTATTTTTTAACGCTCGCCTGGCCCAATTGCAAAAATGAAAATAGACATCATATTCTACTACAGTAATTGTCCAATATGGTGAATTGTTACTGTCATGGTGGGTGTTGTCCTTTAAAATAGCATAACCAGTGTTACGACCGTAAAACAGTCAAAAACATATTTATGGACATTGAACACAGAAGAAGTTTTAAAAGAAATTTTATTAACTAAAACTAAGGGTGACCAAGCTGGTGAGGTCCCTTCTGGCTTCTCCCACCAGGCCTGGAGCGTCTTCTCCTGGAACAGCGCCCTAAAAAATAACTAAAGAAAATTAAAGTACAAAGAAAAGATGGATAGGTGAGTCTGGCCAAACTTAGGAAAACGCCACCCAGGCAAACCCAACCCGGTAGGGCCGTAGTGTTCTCCCCCAGGCGACGATCTATCTATAATTTATAAGGCCCTCACTTAACCAAAAGGAAAAATACGAAATAAATACGAAAACTAGGCTACCAAACCTCACCCATCAAAAGTACAAATAAATAGCCAAAAAGAGAAAAAAGCAATTAACAGTCCCTCTCACAATGGACCACAACAGTGGACCACACAGTCCTCCTTCAGAACAGCTGAACAGACACTGGCCTCAGTGTCACTCAATTAAGCCTTTTAGGCTCAAACACAACCACACTTCTCCTAAATCCAAAACTAAATCACTATTAGCACTTAAGGTGCTTTAACCTACACCAAACTCTGCTTTAGGCAGCCAGAGTCACTTTTAGAGCTCAAAGCAGCTCCACTATACTCCCCTTGGAGCACACACACTAACTATCAGAGAGGGTGGAGATCTCCCTGTGTTAGTTTTATCACACAACTCAAAACTGTGTGTCAACACTCGGTTTAATTACCTTTAAAGTGTCTTCAACCAGGACTTGGTTCACAATTCCAGCTTCCACACTTGACCAGCAAGCCAGATCCTGCTCCATCAAGTCTCCACACTGCTCAAGGCACTGCCTGTGAGATATAAAGGCAGGAGCTGCAGGTGAACACCTGTGCTGCTCAATTAAGCTTGATTAGGACTTGGCTGAGTAAAAAAAAGGTGAGTTCTTCCTGAACCAGCAGGCTGCAATAAACTGCAGCAGGTTACAGAGAAAAAAAACATACAGGAGGGTGCAGTCAGCTTAGACTGTTAGTTTAAAAACACTTTAAAACTCTGGGGTACATAACATGATGCATTACGTCACTAGGTTCTGTTCCTTACCAGGTCAGCTTGAAGGCACCAGGTCACTTGTCTTTCTGGGGTTCTCTGGTGGATCAGACCTGAGACACAATGAAGAGGACTCGCCGGGAACTGCCCAAGGTAGCTGACCTTCACTGTGACAGCTTCAAGGGTCTAAGGGAAATACATGATGAGAAGGTACACCGTCCATCAATACCTTCTACACGTTTGGACTTCAAGCCAAGAATATGAGTCTTGCAGTGGAAAAAGGCTTCCTCTTCTGCAGTTATTTACTTCTAACAATTGTAGCTGAGCGACATTTTTATCTGCTCAGGAGTTGAACGAGTGGAACTTGGCATGACCTCTCGGATGTGGTCCACAGATGAACCATCTTCCGGTTTGGAGCCGGAGACGATCTGCTCAGTCCGGGGGTCCAAGGCAAACTGCTTTTTACACAAAAGATCTTTGTGCAAAAGAACAGCTCTGAGGATATTGTTTTGACTAACTAGGGAACACTGTGACTCCCCTATGAAGAAAACAGCTTCAGCTCAAAGACATTTTCACAGGTGCCTCTGAAGGAATAATCACTTTCTGAAAAACAGAACAGAGAAATCTGTTATCCACATTGTACTGTAATATTTTACATGATTTCATTATAATGTCTGAAAACAACAATCAAAATTATTCATGTTCACACTTGTTAATCAAATAAACAAACTTCATTAATGATTTGTTTTTCTTTCTTAGAAACAGAGGAAGAATAAGGTAAACATTTGTTAGACTGTAGCTGACTCTGTGTCCCTGACGAGAAATGTGTAGAAAAATATCAGACATTATTGAAGTCAGAGGTAATTTTAAAGCACACGATTCATGGTGAGTCTGAAAGATGAATATCAGTCAGGGGTCATAGTTAGAGCAGTGCAGCTTAATGCTACAATCATATTAACACCAAAATATTTTGTTTAAAAGTACTACCATTTTTAATACACACCCATATATTCACAGTTAATGCTTTTTATGATATAATTTAATGACATCCATCCATCCATCCATTTTCTTCCGCTTATCCGGGGTCGGGTCGCGGGGGTAGCAGCCTAAGTAGGGAGGCCCAGACTTCCCTCTCCCCAGCCACTTGGAGCAGCTCCTCTGGGGGAATCCCAAGGCGTTCCCAGGCCAGCCGAGAAACATAGTCCCTCCAGCGTGTCCTGGGTCTTCCTCTGGGTCTCCTCCCGGTGGGACATGCCCGGAACACCTCACCAGGGAGGCGTCCAGGAGGCATCCTAACCAGATGCCCGAGCCACCTCAACTGGCTCCTCTCGATGTGGAGAAGCAGCGGCTCTACTCCGAGTCCCTCCCGGATGACTGAGCTTCTCACCCTATCTCTAAGGGAGAGTCCAGACACCCTGCGGAGAAAACTCATTTCAGCCGCTTGTATCCGAGATCTCGTTCTTTCGGTCATAACCCAGAGCTCATGACCATAGATGAGGGTAGGAACGTAGATCGATCGGTAAATTGAGAGCTTTGCCTTTTGACTCAGCTCTCTCTTCACCACGACAGACCGGTACAGCGCCCGCTTCACTGCGGACGCTGCACCTATCCGCCTATCGATCTCACGCTCCAGTTTTCCCTCATTCAGACCAGCTAGCACCAGACTCACCTCATCACCAGACGAGGAGCACCTCAAAGTGACCGCAGCAGAAGTGAGAGGTAGTCTCAGAAGGATCAACCCTCATAAAGCTACGGGTCCAGACAACATCCCAGGGAAAGTTCTGAAGGAATGTGCGGACCAGCTCTGTGAGGTGCTGGCTGACGTCTTCACCACCTCACTTTCACTGGAGTCAGTTCCCACCTGCCTGAAGACTGCCACCATCATCCCAGTCCCAAAAAGCTCCACAGTGACTGGTCTGAATGACTATAGACCGGTGGCTCTCACCCCGATAGTCGCTAAATGTTTTGAGAAACTGGTCATGTCCCACATCAAGACAACCGTCAACATCAGCGAGGACCCTCATCAATATGCATACCGCGAGAACCGATCAACAGAGGACGCCATCTCCTCTGTGGTCCACACTGCTCTCACCCACCTGGATCAGAAGGACT
Organism: Garcialebias charrua; assembly: GCA_038048925.1. NCBI lineage: Eukaryota > Metazoa > Chordata > Actinopteri > Cyprinodontiformes > Rivulidae > Garcialebias > Garcialebias charrua. The sequence goes on from JBBPBX010030039.1 coordinate 28,619, forward strand.
CATACGTGCGTCTGCTCTTTGTGGACTTCACATCTGCTTTCAACACCATGATCCCCCAAACTCTGATAGACAAACTATCCACACTTGGACTAAGCCCCTCCATCTGTAACTGGGTACTAGACTTCTTAACAAACAGACCACAGTCCGTGAAGATCCACAACTTCTCCTCCTCCACCATCACCCTCAGCACTGGCTCTCCTCAAGGATGTGTGCTGAGCCCTCTTCTGTTCACTCTGCTCACATATGATTGTACAGCCACACATCCAGGCTGTCATATTGTTAAGTTTGCAGATGATACAGCTGTGGTGGGATGCATCACAGATAATGATGAATCCAGCTACAGACAGGAGGTGGAACATCTGGAGAGCTGGTGCAAAGAGAACAACCTTCACATGAATGTGAAGAAGACGAAGGAGATGATTGTGGACTTCAGAAGGAACAAACACACCCACACCCCACTGTATATAGGTGGATCTGCGGTGGAGGTGGTCTCCAGCTACAAGTACCTGGGTGTACACTTGAATGATAACCTCAGCTGGAGCAATAACACCACCAGCCTGATCAAGAAAGGACATCAAAGACTCTACTTCCTCAGACGGCTGAGACGAGCTGGTCTGAGAAGCTCAGTCCTCACCTCGTTCTACAGGTGTGCAGTGGAGAGCGTCCTGTGCTCCAGCATCAACGTGTGGCATGGAGGCTGCACAGTTGCAGAGAGGAAAGCTCTACAGAGAGTGGTGAAGGCTGCACAGAAGTCTGTGGGAGTCAGTCTCCCCACCATCACAGACATTTACACCTCCAGATGCAGAAAAAGAGCCACCTGCATCATGAAAGACCTCACTCACCCAGCACACTCACTCTTTGCACCACTCCCCTCGGGACGGAGGTTGAGGAGCATCAAATGTAGAACCACTAGACTGAGGAACAGCTTCTACCCTGAGGCTGTCAGACTCATGAATAAATAAATAATAAGAATAAACACTGCAAAATGTCACATCATGTTGATACTGATCTGTTTCTTGTTGCTGCGTTCATCTGTGACCATCTGCTCATAATGACTCATGTTCGTGCTGCTGTTTATAATGATGTTTTTCTACTACATTAGGGCTTAGTGTATTACTAGCTGATGTCTCTCTTAGTTAATCCTAGATGTTATTATTGTTTTTCTCTTGCATTTGTTGTTGGATGTAACTGGGACCCTGTGTACATAATCTCGTTTTCAACACATGTACTACATGCGGTGCAAATGACAATAAATTCTCTCTGACTCTGACTCTGACTCTGACTCATTCGTGAACAAGACCCCGAGATACTTAAACTCCTCCACTTTTAATGACATTTGGAGTAAATATTACAGGTTCTGACATCAGAACAAAAATAAATGCAACTGACAGGAAATGTCGCTCCACACAAACCTGCAGTTTACAGACATCAACGTGTTTTCTGCCATTCACGAAAATTTGCCCTCCGGCAATTTGAAAAGCCCGAAGTCTCACACAACATGGAGGCCTCCTCGGCATATTGCTGTTTGCTGCTGTATCAACATGAGTGGCTGGAAACAGCTACTTTATGCCTTCCACTCTCGCCTTGGAGGAGTAATACTCAAGTATAATGAGTGTGTTGTATTTATATATTCACTCTCTTTCTACTACTTTTAAATCTTTAGTAATTAAGTATTTTACCCCATCAATCTGTCATTCAACATTGACTTTCCAAACCAGCCGCTTTCATCTTGTTCGAATTTTTTTTTACTGTTTTATTATTGCAGATGAAACCAAAAGGGGAATGAATATGTTTTGTGCCTCTGTGTGTTCGTGTATATATGTAAGAGCAAGTGTGTCTGTTGGTTACCATTTACATAATTAGCCACTGGACACATTTAAATTAATCTTACAGAAAGTATTGATTACATGTTCCTCTACAACAGTGGTTCCCTTATCAGTCAGTCACTCGGTGTAACACTATTGCTATGGGAAATTGCGCCCCCGCGCGGTTACCTGAAGGAATATACTCACGCCTTTACGGCAAGGGGCGTCAGCGTCACCCCAGAGGCCCCGCCCTCTGGGTACTTAGATGTGGACGCCCATCCAAACGGTCTCTTTTTGCCCTTCACCTCGCTTAAACCTGAAACTTTGTGGAACTTCTCTGTTGTCACATCGCTCAACCAGAGGTGAGCTTGCTCCCTAAGCTGAGCGTACAAAGAAATTTCCTGCGTATTGCTGGGCTGGCGAAGGCTAGTCCAGCATTTTTTCTCCTAACCTTGAAGCTTCTCTCTTCGCAGCTGCTTCGCTCGACGGCGCTAACTGCGCCACACCGCTACCCTGCTAATGAGTAGCAAGCTAGCCGGCGAAAGCGACGTAACGAGGGAGACGTCTCCGGACAACGTTAGCACTGCTAACGAGCTTGACTCTTCTCAGCCATGGCTCCTGAGAAGGTAAAGCGAAAACCCAAAATTCGAAGAAGACCAGCAGGCCAGCGAGCCCCAGCTCCCGTGCCTTTTCTTTTCTGCTGTTCTGCCGCTCGGTTAGCGGATGCTAACTGCACAACACGCTACGTGCTAAGCTAATGAGGCTAACAGGCTAACAGCTGCAAGCAGCTCAACGAGAGGACTTCTTCGGACGAGGAACTCCGGCAGGCCAGCGAGCTCCGGCTCCCGAACCTGCTTCAGCTGATCTGGCTACCCCCTTTCAGCAACGGACACCCACGAGGCCTGTCCGGTTGGCTCAGGGATGCTACACGCGAAGACACTCAATGCTTTTCTCGCGGATGACCCCGGAGAAAGGAGAGTGGAAATCGAGTAACCCCGCTGCTAACTGGCTAGCTCCCACGGTTAGCACGGCTAACCGGGAGTACCCATGACAACATGGGGCGGACGATCAACGTTGCTAACACGATTAGCGTGGCTATGAGTGGACAACGAAGGACTCCATCATGAGGTATGTGAAAATGCTTGGTCTAGCTTGCTAGCTAACCTTCTCATGTTTTGCCTGTTTCGCTATCCTGTGTGGCCGAATCGACGGTAGAGTTCATCGCATAACTACGTTTATTTACCGATGCTACGCTGCTCGATGGCCCGTTTAGCATCGCTAGCGGGCTCACGAGTACCTCCACGTTTAGCCCCAGCTAACAAGGAGGCTCTCTGACCAGAACAGTCCAGGAGGAGGATTTTCAGCGTACCTGCCCAGCTACGCTAACTGGTAGTTTTCCTATACCCACGACGAGAACATCGTGACACTGAGAGCTTATCCACCCATGAGGCTATGGATGGCTCTCGGACGTTGACCATGTCAGGGCCCGAGGGACCCTGGTGGGGTGGACAAGGACGAGTGGCCTCGAAGCTGCAGGTCCACCAGGCAGAAAAGCTGTAGGGGCTGCAGGTGGCCACCAACAAAAGGAAAAGAAAAGCCACATCTGTGTGCAGAAGTCACGGGTCACCCCAGTACTTCTCCTACGGTGCAGAGAAAGCAGAGGCCTGCATGACCCTGAGATGCCCCTGCACCATTACAGGCACTTTCACTCACAGAGGGAGAGAAAATGCCGAACTTTTACCACCAGTACCTGTGTTAGAGAAGCACAGACTAGCTGGTTCAGAGCGTTTAAACACACAAGAACACTCAGACGCTTGTGTAATAAAGAGAAATTGTCGTCCACACATGACAATAAAGTCTCAGACTACTGAGTACTTCCTGGTCCCAAAATGGGAACAGGGCTTGAGGCCCATCTTGGACCTCCGGGATCTGAACAGAAGAAGAAAGACATGCAAACCCAGGATGTTGACACTCAGACGAGCCATCTGATCGGTTCAACCGAGAGATTACTTCTGCACGGTGGATCGGAAAGACGCTTTCCTCCATGTGAACATCCTGCCCTGCCACAGAAAATATCTCCGCTCTGCCTTCAGGGGTTCCGCGTCCGAGTTTTTTGGCAGTACCTTTAGACCTGAAAACAGCATCCCGGGCATTCACGAAATGCCTGGACGCGGGCCTGGCCCCGCTGAGGGATTAAATGGTCAGAGTTCTGACTTATTTAGACAATCTGTCCATTCTTGGACATAGCAGACATCCCAGATTACTGTATTTCTGGGAGTACAGCTCAACTCCGCACTGTACAGGGCAAGGCTCTCAAAGGCATGGGTTTCAGCCCTCCACCTCTACCTAGCACATTCCAGCTAGGCCAGAGAGTGCCTCTCAAGCTGTGCCAGAGTTTCTCGGACCTGTTGGCAGCGGCTATTGTCTGTTTCCCCCTTGCCCTATTAAGTATATGCCCTTTGCAGATATGGATCAACAAACAAATGTATCCTGCAGAAAAGCAAGCTGAAACCATCCCAGACTACCGTGTTTTTTGGAGTACGGATCAACACCATGTCATACAGAGCACGACTTTCAGAGGAGCGTATTTCTTCGATACGCCTCTGTCTGGCACGTTTTCAACTGGGCCAGAGAGGGTCCCTCAAGCTCTGCCAGCGCATTTTTGGTCCGGCTGGCAGCAGCCATTCCCTACGTGCCACAGCCACTATTAAAATGCGTGCTCTGCAAATATGGCTAAACAAACAAACACGTCCTGCCCCCCCTCAGGCGTGCAGGGAGGATTCTGATCAGCTCAGAGTGTCTGACCGCCTCAAAGGGAGGATGGGAAGCAGTCTGCAGAAACCAGAACGCCTAAGGCCTCTGGAAACAACGGGAAGCAAGATTACACATCAACTTCCCAGAATTGAAGGCTGCTTACCTGTCAATGAAACACTTTTTTAATGAAAAAGGGGGCTGATTGCAGGACAGCATGTCCTGGTAAAGTCAGACAACAGGACAACAGTGTCTTATATCAGTAGGGAGAGAGGGACAAGGTCCCGACCCCTCCTCAGTCTGACACACAAGCTGCTCACGTGGTGCGGCCCCAGAATACTGTCTCTGAGGGTGACATACGTCCCGGGCGAGACAAACCACAGGGCAGACGTCCTCTCAAGAGGACCGCTGTTAGCCTCAGAATGGAGGCTGAACCCACGGGTCGTGGAGCAGATCTGGTCACGATATGGGCGGGCATCCGTCGATCTGTTCGAATGCAAAACCAACACGCACTGCGCTCTGTGCTTCTCTCTGAAGGAAACAGACGCGCCACTGGGAGCAGATGCCTTGGCCCACAGCTGGCAGGAGCGCTATATTACGCATTTTTCCCCCGTCCCTCAGATTCAGGTGACATTGGAACGTGTACGCAAGGGAGCTCTTTCCCTGATATCAATAGTCTCCAGATGGCCACAGAAACCGTGGTTCTCAGAGTTAATCTCACCGTCGTCAGGAACACTGTGGCAGCTGCCCCCCATGGGAACCTGTTGACATAGGCACACGGGTAGTTCTTTCACCCACGTCCAGAACTGTGACAGCTCTCAGCCTGGCCGCTAAGAAGAATGGGCTGATGGCCTCTGGCCTTCCCAACAACGTCATAAACATGATACAAGGAGCCAGAGCACAGTCAACTCAGACTCTCTACGCTCGTAAATGACGTGTTTTTGAGGCTTGGTGTCTGGAGAAGAATATTATTGTATATTCCTGTGACTTGGTCCAACTCCTCACCTTTTTGCAGGACCTGTTGGAGAAAGGCCACTCATTTTCCACCATTAAGGTGTTTTTGTCAGCCATCTCGGCATGTCACGAAGGCTGGAGGGGTAAAACACCCGGTGCTCACCCTCTCATGATACGTTTCATGAAGGGCGTACTGAGGAAAAGACCCCCAGCAGGACTTTGGTCCCTGATCGGGACCTACAGTTAGTCCTGGATGCTCTTTGTGAGCCTCCATTTGAGCCTATTAGCAGCATTAAGATAGATTTGTTATTTTATAAAACTGCCTTGCTCTTAGCTCTTTGCTCAGCTAAACGTGTGGGTGACCGCCACGTTTTCTCTGTACACCCAATGTGTACTAGGTTTGCCCCTGACGGGTCAAAGGTCACCCTGCATCCAAACCCCGCATACGTGCCAAAGGTTCTAACTCCATATCCCAGAAGTCTGGATTTTGGTCTCTCAACTTTTCCTCCCTACCCTGTCCTCTCTGAAGGACAGAGGAGAAGGAATGCACTCTGCCCTGTCAGGGCCCTAAGTGCTTACATTGAAAGTACTGTCAGTTGGAGAAAATTAAACCAGCTGTTCGTATGTTTTGCCAATCCAGCTGCTGGCAGAGCCCTTTCAAAGCAGCACCTCTCACACTGGGTGACCGAGGCCTTAGAGAGGGCTACAGCAACAAAGGTCAATAGGTGCCCTCTGGGATACACGTCCATTCCACTCGAGGCCTAGCAGCCCCGTGGTACCTTTTTTAAGGGCGTACCAGTTGCAAACATCTGTGCTGCTGCAAACTGGAGTTCAACGAACACGTTTGTAAAGCATTATAGTTTGGATGTCACTGCATGTGACGCAGGGACGTGCAGAGCCCACTAAAGGGGCAGGTGCTCAAAAAAAAAAAGGGGGCACATCTAACCGCATTTTAGGACAGAATATTAACAAAGTCACATAGCTTTCAGAGTTAAATAAACAATGATAAATTACAAAATTGTGAGATATACTATCAAAGCTTAGGAATACCTCTACATAGAACATACAACTATCCATATGTAAAATATTTTATTAGTAATTTCTTTCTGCAGGTCTACTTTGTTATAGGAAAGCATTGCAATATTCAAACCTGCGATTTAGCAAGATATGTAAATCAGAGCTACACCACCAGATATATTGTCTTTACAGAATTACACTATTAAAAATATAAACAAGGGCACAATGCAACTTTTTAGTGTACTGTAATCTATAAAAGAAAAAGCTGCCTGCTACACTTGCAGTGGAGATGAAGATGGTCCATTCAGAAAAGCAGA
>JBBPBX010030040.1:2985-27878 GCA_038048925.1 Garcialebias charrua
GATGTTATTACTGTTTTTCTCTTTCATTTGTTGTTGGATGTAACTGGGACCTCGTGTACATAATCTCGTTTTCATCTCATGTACCACATGCGGTGCAAATGACAATAAAGACTCTCTCTCTGACTCTAAACATTGAAGAAGAAGAAAAAATTCCTGAGGTTATTCTCCTCTTAACAGGAATATTCTACCTGCATTATTGAGCATGCATCAGGACAATAATCAATCAGATTTGTTGCAATTTATCTACAATACAACATATATTGACAACAGCTGACTGTCACAATTCTTTACAACTTGTTTCTTTCTCCTCCAGATAGAACAACTTCATCACTGAAATGGCTTGAAAATGTGTAGTTCCACCAAATGATCAAGCTGCATTAGATATTTCTTCAAGATGAGGGATGGATGAAGGAAATGTAATGTTTATGTGGCTATAGCTAATAATGGCAGCAGGATTTCTCCTCGGGGAGCTCGTCAACAACCTAATGGTATCTCAAGTGGATGTCGTATTTTGGGAGATTGTGTCAGGAGGGTTGGGTTTTAGATAGCAGTGGGATTAAAGTTGGCAAGCTTTGTGCTCACCTTTGTCCAACAAAAGCAAACACATTAGTTCATAAATGGAAGCAGTCGTGTATCCTGCTCTTTTGTAGAAAAAAAAAGTTTCACTTTTTTGTACCAACTCAACTGTGTTTTCTGTCCTGATGGGAAAAACTGATAAAACTAAATAAAATCATGAGATTAAATATATTTACTAAGGTTTGACATGTAGCCAAAGTGGATTTACTATCTTTTTGACCAGATGTTGATTTGCTGCTTGCACTTAATTCCCTGATTAAATAGTTTTTTTGACACCTGTGTTGATAAATCACTTCTGTGCATTTTGAATTTTCACAGCTCAGGTATCGCGCAAACTGACCTTCCTGTACTTGGCCAATGACGTCATTCAGAACAGCAAAAGAAAAGGACCCGAGTTCACGCAGGACTTCGCACCGATAATCGTGGATGCATTCAAACACGTCTACAGGTCAGGGTTTATTCGTTATAAACCGCCTCGCTAAAATATACAGACCCAGAAAATGGTGAAGAGCATCTTGTTGGCTGGACGTACTTTGTGAAAGATCATTGAAATAGATTGTTTCAACGTCTTTTTTTTCTGTGCTGGCCACTCCTGGCAAGTTTTAGGAAGAGTTTTAAACAGAGTCTTGTCTTTCGTGTGGTCTTGTCCAGAGATGGGGACGAAAGCTGCAAGAAACAGTTGGGTCGGGTTTTGTCCATCTGGCAGGAGAGAGCCGTTTATGAGAACAACCTGCTGGAGCAGCTCTCACAAGTCCTGTGTAAGTTTTCTACAACCCAGCTAACGCGTGCAGAACTGGAAGTGGGGCTTTTTTATTTAAAAATTTTTATCTTGTGCCTCGTTATGAATGATTACAAGATTTAAATTTGCACAGTCAGATTCTTTATAAAAAAAAATCTTAAATACTTATTAAGTTATTATAGTTCATTTTAAAATCTGCTTTGTTGGAGGATTGTGCAAAGCTTTAACGTTGCTCCTCAGTCACCTAAACGAGCAAAACTTGTACAGTATTTGGTTTCTGTTGGTGATTCTTCTTACTAATCCCCAGATGGAGAGAAGAAATCTAAGAAAAGGTCCTATGAGGAGATCCACCCTGATGATGGTTTTACTTCCCAAAGATCCCCTGCTGAGCCCCCACAGGTGATTTATTCATAATTTTGTCCAAAAATTGATGTCGCCATTAGGGGTGCAGGAAAAAAAAAATTGAATTTTTTAAAGAATCTAGATTCTTAGTCCTGGCGATTCAGAATCGATTCCAAAAGCCCCAAACTCTTTTTTTATTTTTTTTACATTAAAACCCAAAAGATAAAGAAAATATAACCATATCTCATAGCATCAGGGCATATCTCATAGTATATGAAAGAATACATAAAATGAAACGTGGCAGAAAGAAGAAGAAATCTTATTTTATCTGACCCTTTTTTCAAAAACAAAACAAGTTTAAACAATCAGTTCAAACAATAATCTTCTATAAGTAACAGAGCAAAAAAAGTAACAGAGCAAAAAGCTAACCTAATACTGGTTATTTAAGTGACAGAATTTAATGCATTCCTGAATTATTTGTTCCTATTTTTGGTATACAGTAAATATCAAACGATGCAAAAAAAATTGATACAATAAGGAACCTAAAATTATTGTTTTAAATAAATGCTTTATTTGTTTACATTGTTGTTTAATGTTTTCAGTTTAAAATTATTGTTTTAAATAAACGTTCCATTTGTTTATATTGTTGTTTATTCTTTTCACCTTGTCAGTTACAAAACTGAAATTAAATTTATGACCATTTTAATAGAAAAATCGTTTCTGAATCAAAAATAGTTTCTGAATCGAATCGTGACACCAAAAATCGGAATCGAATCGATTCTCCAGACACTGAGAGATTCGCACCCCTAGTAGCCATAATTATAAGACGTTAATAGAGCTGAACTTTAACCACTCAAACATCGCCTAGTGTTATTTTTGTCATTAGAGGGGACATTATTGCGGCTCACGATTTGTATTAAAAGAACCTCTTTCTCCGTTTTCCCTCCGTTTTTATTTTCAGATAGCAGAGTTGATTCGAGCCCTGCAGGAGCTGGAGAACGCAGCCTCCAGCGACTCTGTGCTACGCCAGCGCATCTCGTCCCTTCCTGCGGAGGTGCAGGACATGTCACTCCTCCACAGAATCACAGGTAGTCACGTTGAGTTCTCAGGTTTCCACAGTTTTCCTTGCAGCGTATCGGAGCCATTCTGTGGCAAAAAGACGCTTTTTAATTTGACACAGACTTTGAGGATTGTCACTACATGATGAGAAGACAAGGAATGGTAACACGAGTGGACTTTTTTTTTTTTATATGTAGCTTTGCGTTAACTATATCGAAAAGCCAAGAAAATGATCAGCAGTGAGGTTTGTACCATTTGTAGATGAGTATTGGGGTCACAATTGAGGAGACAGATAAACGTCTCATGTTAAGGGGAAAGTAATCTTAATCCAGATAAAGTAAATCCCGCTGTACACTTGAACCTGACTGTAATAGTTAAAGGTCCACTGACATCATCTTACAAATTTGCATGAAACGATAGAAGATATATATCTTGTATCATTCAACTATGTTTGTTTTTGCAAACAAAATGATAATGAAAATTCCTTTCAAAGTGAGATTAAAATTAAAAACCGCTTTTATCTCTGAAAAATCCGACTACAAGCGAATGCAACATTTGTGACGTAGGGAGCAGGACCGTCAGTCTGCGTCTGCCATTAACGCATATTCATTCTCATCCAGATCGCCTTTTTTTTTGTATAACTTGAAAAATGCCGGTTATGTTGCATTTGGGTGTTCTAATATCATCAGTGAACAAGTGAGCCTTTTCACTTTCCCAAAAGATGTAAGACCTTCGTCAAAAATGGAATAAATAAAGCTGCCCCCCTCGGACTGAGCTCCCTGCTTCCTGAACAGGTAAGAGTCAAATACATACGGTGCAGACCTAAATTAGAACCTGCTGTTTCTGCTCATCTAACTTCCTGCTTCCAAAACTAAAGACAAATAGCTCAAATCTTAACTTAGATTGATAATTTTGTTGTTTTATTTCTTGTTCGCCATGAATATTTATATGGGGCGTTCTAAAGACTTCTCGCAACGTCACATATGTTGCATTCGCTTGTAGTCGGATTTTTCAGAGAGAAACACAGTTTTTAATTTTAATCTCACTTTGAAAGGAATTTTCATTAATTTATCATTTTGTTTGCAAAAACGAACATAGTTGAATGATAAAATATATATACTGTATCTTCTATCATTTCATGCAAATTTGTAAGATGATGTCAGTGGACCTTTAAATTTGTTGTTGTTTCGTGTATCTGAAGTTTGAGTCACTTTTCTTGGGCTATGCAAAATAACGTGCAGTATTTTTAACCGATTCTGTCCAAGGTGCAGAATTTACAGGACTTGTTTTAATCCTTCACAATAAAAGTCTGAAACAAATCCACTGTAAACATTTATCCATCCATCCATCCATCCATTTTCTTCCGCTTATCCGGGGTCGGGTCGCGGGGGTAGCAGCCTAAGTAGGGAGGCCCAGACTTCCCTCTCCCCAGCCACTTGGAGCAGCTCCTCTGGGGGAATCCCAAGGCGTTCCCAGGCCAGCCGAGAAACATAGTCCCTCCAGCGTATCCTGGGTCTTCCTCTGGGTCTCCTCCCGGTGGGACATGCCCGGAACACCTCACCAGGGAGGCGTCCAGGAGGCATCCTAACCAGATGCCCGAGCCACCTCAACTGGCTCCTCTCGATGTGGAGAAGCAGCGGCTCTACTCCGAGTCCCTCCCGGATGACTGAGCTTCTCACCCTATCTCTAAGGGAGAGTCCAGCCACCCTGCGGAGAAAACTCATTTCAGCCGCTTGTATCCGAGATCTTGTTCTTTCGGTCATAACCCAAAGCTCATGACCATAGATGAGGGTGGGAACGTAGATCGATCGGTAAATTGAGAGCTTTGCCTTTTGACTCAGCTCTCTCTTCACCACGACAGACCGGTACAGCGCCCGCTTCACTGCGGACGCTGCACCTATCCGCCTATCGATCTCACGCTCCAGTTTTCCCTCATTCGTGAACAAGATCCCGAGATACTTAAACTCCTCCACTTGGGGCAGGACCTCCTCCCCGACCCGGAGAGGGCACGCTACCCTTTTCCGGCTCAAGACCATGGCCTCGGATTTGGAGGAACTGATCCTCATCCCGGCCGCATCGCATTCAGCTGCAAACCGCTCCAGTGAAAGCTGTAGATCACGAGCTGATGAAGCCAATAGGACCACATCATCTGCAAAAAACAGAGAAGCGATTCTAAGGCCACCAAAACGGATCCTCTCAACACCTTGGCTGCGCCTAGAAATTCTGTCCATAAAAGTTATAAACAGAATCGGTGACAAAGGGCAACCTTGGCGGAGTCCAACTCTCACCGGAAACGAGCCTGACTTACTGCCGGCAATGCGGACCAAGCTCTGACACCGGTCGTACAGGGACCTAACAGCCCATATCAATGGGCCTGGTACCCCATACTCCCGGAGTACCCGCCACAGAACCCCCCGAGGGACGCGGTCGAATGCCTTTTCCAAGTCTACAAAGCACATGTAAACTGGTTGGGCAAACTCCCACGCACCCTCCAGGACCCTGCTGAGGGTGTAGAGCTGGTCTAGTGTTCCACGACCAGGACGAAAACCACACTGCTCCTCCTGAATCCGAGGTTCGACTATCCGACGGACCCTCCTCTCCAGAACCCCTGAATAGACCTTACCAGGGAGGCTTAAGAGTGTGATCCCCTATAGTTGGAACACACCCTACGGTCCCCCTTTTTGAATAGGGGAACCACCACCCCAGTCTGCCAATCCAAGGGAACTGCCCCCGATGTCCACGCGATATTGCAGAGTCGCGTAAGCCAACACAACCCTACAACATCCAGAGCCCTAAGGAACTCCGGGCGAATCTCATCCACCCCCGGAGCCTTGCCACCGCGGAGCTTTTTAACCACCTCGGCGACCTCAGCACCAGAGATCAGAGAACCCGACCCAAAGTCCCCAGGCTCCGCTTCCTCAGTGGAAGACGTGCCAGTAGGATTGAGGAGGTCTTCGAAGTATTCCGCCCACCGACTCACAACATCCCGAGTTGAGGTCAACAGCACGCCATCCCCACCATAAATGGTGTTGGTCGCGTACCGCTTTCCCCCCCTGAGACGCCGGATGGTGGACCAGAATCGCCTCGAAGCCGTACGGAAGTCATTCTCCATGGCCTCTCCGAACTCCTCCCACGCCCGAGTTTTTGCCTCAGCAACCACCCGAGCCGCATGCCGCTTGGACTGCCGGTACCTATCTGCTGCTTCCGGGGTCCCACAGGCCAAAAAGGCCCAATAGGACTCCTTCTTCAGCTTGACAGCATCCCTCACCGCCGGTGTCCACCACCGGGTTCGAGGGTTGCCACCACGACAGGCACCAACAACCTTGCGGCCACAACTCCGATAAGCTGCCTCGACAATAGAGGCGCGAAACATGGCCCACTCGGGCTCAATGTCCCCCGCCTCCCTCGGAACGTGTTCAAAGCTCTCCCGGAGGTGGGAGTTAAAGCTCCGTCTTACGGGAGACTCTGCCAGACGTTCCCAGCAGACCCTCACAATACGTTTGGGTCTGCCAGGTCTGACCGGCATCCTCCCCCACCATCGGAGCCAACTCACCACCAGGTAGTGGTCAGTTGACAGCTCCGCCCCTCTCTTCACCCGAGTGTCCAGGACATGCGGCCGCAGATCAGATGAGACGACAACAAAGTCGATCATTGAACTACGACCTAGGGTGTCCTGGTGCCAAGAGCACATATGGACACCCTTATGCCTGAACATGGTGTTCGTTATGGACAATCCATGACGAGCACAGAAGTCCAACAACAGAACACCACTCGGGTTCAGATCAGGGGGGCCGTTCCTCCCAACCACACCCCTCCAGGTCTCACTGTCATTGCCCACGTGAGCGTTGAAGTCCCCCAGCAGAACAAGGGAGTCCCCAGGAGGCGCACCCTCCAATACCCCCTCCAAGGACTCCAAAAAGGGTGGGTAATCTGCGCTGCCGTTTGGCGCATAGGCACAAACAACAGTCAGAGCCTGTCCCCCCACACGTAGGCGAAGGGAGGCTACCCTCTCGTTCACCGGGGTGAACCCCAACGTACAGGCACCAAGATGGGGGGCAACAAGTATGCCCACTCCTGCTCGGCGCCTCTCACCAGGGGCAACTCCAGAGTGGAAGAGTGTCCAACCCCTCTCAAGGAAACTGGTTCCAGAGCCAGAGCCATGCGTTGAGGTGAGTCCGACTATTTCTAGCCGGAACCTCTCAACCTCACACACTAGCTCAGGCTCCTTCCCCACCAGAGAGGTGACATTCCATGTCCCAATGGCCAGCTTCTGTAGCCGAGGATCAGACCGCCAGGGTCCCCGCCCTCGGCCACCACCCATTCCACAATGCACCCGACCCCTTTGGCCCCTCCCACAGGTGGTGAGCCTATGGGAAGTAAACATTTATCATTTATAATAATTTATTAACAACAGTGCAGGTCACTGAAAAACATCTTCAGTATGATGGAAGAAACAAACTTTTCTTGTCTTTGATTTCTGCACGGGCGCCTCTTTCATAACTAAAGAAACCAAACTGAATCCTGATGCTGCACTTGCATCATGTCAGAGCTGAAGGAGAAGTACACTTTCATTCATTCATTCAACCTTTATTTAGTCAGGTTAATCTCATTGAGCCTCGAGGACTCATTTACAAGAGAGACCTGGCTACAAACTAAAGAATGAAGACAACAGCAACAGTAGATTTTCCATGGACAATCAACAATAGACAATCATAAGAGAGAAATACAGATTTTTTTTACATTTTTTAACAAGTTAAAACAAAGATATCAAAGTAGCAAAACGGACAGATTATAAGGCAAATGCAGAAAATGAAAAACAGGCCCTCCATTGAGCTTTGCACCTCCATCTCTTGTCTTATTTTCTCTGCTTCAGATAGAGAGTCGGGCGAGCGGCTCTCCCGGTTGGTCGAAGATGCCTGCATGATTTTAGCGGACTACAGCGGGCGCTTGGCAGCTGAGATCGACGACAGGCGGCAGCTCACGCGCACCCTCACGGTCTTCCTGCAGAGCCAGAAGGATGGTTTGGTCCAGAATGAGCTGAAACTTGAAGTGCGTATCACTATTCTTTCATCTTGTCTGCCTCATTCAGTTTAGGAGTAACTCCAAGCTTTACACTCATTTCTCCCACATTTTATTGCTTGTTCCATGAATTAGCTGGAAAATGTAAAACTAAACTGTCACATCTGTGAGGAGGTAATTTCTTTAGCCTGTTTTCTCGCTCAGTTCACTGTCTGCACTGCTCATAGGGTGAGTAAACTCGCTGATCGATCTTAAAAAAAAATGAACGATTTTGTAATCACTGCTTCATTTGGTGATAACGCTGCAACCTTAATCCACAGGAATCCAAGAACGTAAAGTATTTCAGATGTCTCTTCAAGGTGTTGAATAAAAAAAATGAAAATAAAACCTCAAAATGATTTTTGTCAGTGCTTTTATTTTTGCTCGCAGCTACTGCTCATTGTACAGTTTTCCACAGTCGGGGAGAAACTACCAGGATTTAAAATGTGACGTTGGTAAAATTCTTGTAAAGAATTCAACTGAGCTCAAAATGTCATTACATGTCAAACCAAACCTTGAATAACACAAATTTAGTTGAGTAATTGATGACGATTAGACAACGAGGGTATTTAATCATTCTGAAATGTGTGACGATGGTAAACTTCAACCTGAACAGCTCACCTACCAGGAAATAAACATTACGCATCAATCATCAATAACCTCTTCTTTAGAGTAAAACTGATGCTTATACTTTTAAAATCACAAGTCTGTGCACAGGCTTCTTGTTGCACATGCAGTTTTGCCAACATTTAGATATCTTGACATAAGACGGTTAAAAAACAATCAGGTATTTAGTAGGCCCCGATTTCTTACATTTTGGGAAATCGGCCAATGCTTGCATGAGAAACCGATATTTTTAGTTTGAACAACAATTGTCTAAACTTCATTTATATTTCAGAGCACTACCTTGTGACCATTTAAAACAAGTTTGTATTGTTTCTAGAATATTGTTCAAGGGTCTGTTTTTCAACAAAATAAGATTGAAATTTGAAGGTGCATTGGGACCTTACAACATCTAACAGTGTTGATTATAAAACATAATTGGTATCGGCCAAAATCTGAATCGGCAGGTCAGACTTTGTGGAAATCGGTGATCGGCCAAAAAAATGCAATCGGTGCACCGCTAGTACCGTATTTAGTAATGAACCAGATTACTTTCACAATACATTTTAGACCTAGAAGTAATTGTAGAAATGACAGCTGAAAATATTACCAGCATAATAAATAAATCAATTACAGTATACATGCTTCAATATTTGTGTGCATACTGTTTTGAGGGTAATTGTGACACAAATATGTTTTGTGAAACGGTTGGCATTTAGTTTTCGTATTTGGTCATCCAACTTATTTCCTATAACGAACACCTTCGCTAATTAAAGCTGTTGGTGGTTTGAACTCTGATGAAACTTTTTTTGTTGTTGTTGTTGGATCTTTCAGGATTTCACAAAGCTCCATTTTTTTTTTTTTACTCAGATGTTAACCTGGGAAAATATGATTTGTTCAACAATATTAGAGACAAGATGAATGCCTTTCAAGTCCCTGTTCGGGCGCTAATTTTGTAACCAAAGAATAGGGGTTACTCGGGTTCAGATAGCAGTTTACTATCAGCCAGTTATGTTTATTGCAAGATTAATGGACTGAAACACATCCAACTTTGTCTCAACTCGGTCATACAGTTTTCTAAAAATAAATAAATAAACCAACAACAACAATAAATAAATAAATAAATAAATAAATAAAACCTTCTCTCCAAACATGAGTGAAACATATTCATTGTGCTCGTTTCATTTAAACACACTTCTGAACTGTGTGGGACAAATTATATTTGTCTCAGTAGCAAGTCCTCTCTTGATAAAAAATAAAATTATTAGAAGCTGGTCAGCAAAACAAAACAAAAATAATTGTTCATATAGAGCTCTATATTTGAGTGTGTGTGTCTGATGCGTACAAACAGACAGATGAAAGAGGTTGTCCTGGCTGGGATGGTGGCCCAGAATGACGATGGCAGACAGTGTCCGACACGAACAACTCAGTTGCCTCTCTCTCTTTCTCCGCAGGCACAGGACTCAGAAGCACCTTCTCAGTGTTCCTTTCTCCAATATTGGCCACAATGATGCACTAGCAGGAAACATCATATATCACTTATATAGGACTTATTAAAGAAGTCAGGCGAAATGCAGAAGGATGGCAGAGACTAGCAGGTCTCTGCTCTGCAATGGTTCTGAACTCCAAAGCCTGGGAGTTCCCATAGCAACGGCAGTTGGAGCAGTGAGCGTTTACATGGACATAAGTAATCAGATCAAACGGCCGATCGGATCAAAAGTGTGTCATGTAAACACCCCGTTCGGATCATTTTTTGTGTATTCGGCGTGATCCGACCTAATTTGTGATCAGCTCGAAACAGGTGGTTTACACCGATCCGTTACCCGTTCGGTGTGCATGTAAACACTTGATCTGTTCCGTTTATCAAACTGTCCTGACTGCGCATGTGCGCTGCGCACCCCCCCCCACCCCTCGTGTTTCCTTCTCCGCCTGGCTAGTGGGTAGATGCTAACGCATGGTGGGGAAGCAAAACTGGTCGGTGAGCGATGCAACATTTCTAATGGAAACGTTAAAATAGCTCAAAACTATCGAACGCCTTGACCGAACGTGTAGGAACACAGAGTTATTTAAAGAAGTACATGAAAAGCTGGAAGAAGCCGGAGATCGCTGGAAAAGTGTGTAAGCTAAGTGCTACAAAGCTAAAAACAAAAACAGGAGAAGTGGCTCCGATCCCACCACTTTTTCATTTTATGTTGATGGACGAACTGATGAGAGATCGGCCACTTCCAACACAGCAGGCAGCTGTGTGGATCTTATCAGGAGAGGAATCTGAGGACTACAGCCCTGAAGCTAACCAGGAGCATAACATCCTTTCTGGTAAGTTAGACTCTTCAAACCACATTAACCCTCTGTACTGTATTACCTGGAGTAATTAGAAACAACAAATATGTTAAAATGTAATTATAATAAGAAATAAGAGTAGCTTTAGGGCAGTACAGTACTACTGTATTGTAGATTATAACACTACTTCAACTAACCACATAATTAACCTAACAAATTTCNATGTAATTATAATAAGAAATAAGAGTAGCTTTAGGGCAGTACAGTACTACTGTATTGTAGATTATAACACTACTTCAACTAACCACATAATTAACCTAACAAATTTCAACATATCAGAGGTCCAGTTAGACTTTATTTTGTTTGTTTTTCAGATGATGAGTCCAGCTTTGAAGAGGCAGCTGGCAGCAGCACACAACAGACAGTGGCAGGTGATGGTGGCAGGTGGCAGAAGATGCAAGAGTCCCATGTCTTCTACTGAGAAATCCCAAGAAGTTCACACATGTGCTTTAGAATACCCTGTGGATGTTGGATGTTGTCTATCATGGTGCACTAAGATTCATAACTGGTTGTGATTATCATACCCACCACTGCACCCTGTATTCACTGGTTAACTGGACATCATTAACCTCACGCAGACTCTTCCACTGGTACATTTTCATCTTTAAATCACTTCTTGGTCTGCTGCCCTCATACATCTCCTCCTACATGTCTTTGCGTGAGTGCAGCTACAGTGTGCGCTCTCAGGACATGATTACCTGCAGTGTTCCGTCAGTGAGGACTGAACTTGGAAAAAGGGCCTTCTCCTACTCTGCTCCTGCTTCATGGAATATCTTACAAAAAGATCTGAAGCTCTCGACCTTGACTTCTCTAAATGGTTTTCAGAATCTGTTGGAATCCTGGCAAAAACCAATGCAGATTTGTTCCTGTCTTTGATTTTATACATATACCTTATAATGTTTTGCTAGTTTTTTGATACTTTGTTAAAAAAAAAAAAAAATATATATATATATTTTTTTTCTATTGTTTATTGTTTGTTTGTTTATTGTTTATTGTTTAAGGAAATTCTACCATTGCTGTTCATTGTTCTTTAGTTTTAGCAGGTCGCTTTCTTAAATGAGCCCATGAGGTTCAAAAGATTAACCTGACTAAATAAAGGTTGAATGAATGAATGAATGAAAAAGAACAACTCAAAACTGATTTGAAAATGTTTCAATTCTCCACAACCATGTTTCTTTGTCCCCTGACAGATCTGTAAATGTATTTTTTACACAGACATTAGGATTGATAGTTTATGGTACAATTAAGATGTCCTAACTTAATACAGTCAGGTGGTTTAATAAGGACTCTGAGTTTCTGCATGACTCACAGGATAAAAACACATTTGCTGCTCTATCAGGATACAGAAACATACATTTTGGAAGTAAAATCGATTATTTTGTCACCAACTTTGTTGTCCGAAATCACATGCATACATTGAAATTGTGAAAGTATGCGATGAGTTGATAAAGAAGTTACTGAATTACAGGTTACTGTAGTTTTTAAATGACCAAAGAATGTTTTTTTGTTTTTTTGTTGTTGTCATCATTACAAGATGTGATCTGTGCACATCGTCTGTTTTGCACAAACATTTTGAATGTTTAATTTTTATGTTTTTCTGATATACCTCAAATTGCACTAAGAAAGAAACTTGTTTCAAACAAGCAATTTCAACTGTTTACAAGAATTTGTTAAAATGTTTGGTCCATTATAGAGCTCAGATGTTAACTAGTGCAGTTTTTTATTGTGATAATATATTTATACAAATGTTAACTGCATGTGAACACCAATACATGACCAGTATTTTTTTAGAAGAACTCTCTACTGTGACTTCAGCAACCTGAAGGTCATCTCTACCTCCACCTGACTGAGCTAAGGTAAACATTAAATGACTTGAGGAGTCAGACGAGGAGAGTTTGGGTATCCTTTGACGAGCCAGTCCAACATGCTCACAGGATCACCTGAAGAGACTGACGTCCTTCAATGTTCCTCAAAGACTGCAAAAAAAGGACATGCCAATATTTAGTGTTCAACTTTTTATTTGTTTAAAGATATGGTTCAAACAAATTTTATTTAAAAAAAAATTTACAGCTAAGTATGTCTACTGATTACTTAGCTGTAATGGTTTAATACTAAATACAATAGTAAATTTTAGCCTTACATTTTGGCAACATTTAACTATTTGTTTAAAGACATGGTTCAAACAAACATTTTTTTAAATAAAACTTTACAGCTAAGCATCTCTACTTTGAGATACTTCTTAGCTGTAATCGTTGTAGTAAAACTAAATACAATATAGTAAATATTAGCCTTACTTTTGTCAACAGATGATGAGCCCTTTGATAGAGTCTGAGTGGCGCAGGACATCATGGGCACTGCCTGGCATCGTGTCACTGATGCTCCAGAAACAGGAAAACAGAAAGAATAGTAATTAATAACAAATACAGACAGTATCACGGTAGAAAAGGAAAGGGCAAAAAAGTTTATTAGCATACAGCGTTTTTATTGTCTTACCAACAGTTGTTGTCCACGACAGCTTGGAGGACAGATGACGTCCAGCTCTCTCATCCTGTGAATAAAAAAGCTAAAACCACGCGCTGCTTCACCTGTAGTTCAATCAGGGAGTGCAGTAAAAACTCCATCGCCGTCATTACAATCTGGCGTGGGTCCATTGACGCGTCTGTTTACTTTCGTCCCGGAAGCATCCCGGAAGCAACTTCTTCCTCTGTGGTTTTAACGGAAGTAACTTCTTCTTCAGTGTTTTTTTAAGGGGGAGTGTACCACTCTGCGCATGTCACAACATCGGATCAGAATAAAAGCCTGCTGCATGTAAACACTCGTCATGAACGGATTGTGTCCATGTAAACGGTGCTATCTAATTATGCGATCAGAACACATTTCAATCCGGTCACAAAATGTTGTCCATGTAAACACAGCTACTCTTTATCAAGCATATAACTCCATAAAATAATAACCACCTTATGAACATAGCTGAATATTAAATATTTCACTTAACATGACAACTTGACAGTAATTTTAACACAATACCTACAGTAAAACAGGAGTTTGGTTTCTAAACAACATTACTGCATTAGCGACGACTTAGTACATAAAATTAGAACACATACGACATTACAAATCTCCAGTAACGCTCACCTAGCAGGAAAACATCATATATCAGGCATAAAGAAGTCAGGTGATATGCAGAAGGACAGCAGAGACTAGCAGGTCTCTGCTCTGCAACGGTTCTGAACTCCAAAGCCTGGGAGTTCCCATAGCAACGGCAGTTGGAATGCTGCCGTAAAGTAATGTCGTACTTTGCTCTTAAAGAGACACTACCCATAAAGTAAAAACAATACAGAAAAGCAAGTAACACTGAATAAACAAATAAAATCCAGCTGGGTTACATTTGCACAACTTATAATTGAATGGCTCACATTATTATCGACTTTGGGTATTTTAGCTGCAAGGCTTGATCCAACATTCACAAAATATTGATTAAATCCATTTAAAATTTCATTCTCATCATGAATTTTATCGTTGTCCTTTACAAAATATTGTGAATTACCAGTTTTTACTTTATGATTCTTCAGAACACTATTCATTACTCGCCATGTTGCTTTCATATCACCATTATTTTTATTTACTAAATCACTATAATATTCCTTCTTATTTGGGGGCGGCCGTGGCGTAGTGGTAATGGCAGTCGTCCCCTGATCGGAAGGTTGGCGGTTCGAATCCCGGTTCCCCACACAATGTGTTGTTATGTCCTTGGGCAAGACACTTAACCCCGAGTTGCTCCCGGTAGGACTGGAAAGCACCTTGCATTGTAGTCTGCCGCTACCGGTGTATGAATGTGTGTAGCATTCAATGTGTGTAGCGCTTTGAGATTTTCACTAATGAAAAGCGAGTTATAAATTCATCCATCTTCTTCCGCTTATCCGGGGTCGGGTCGCGGGGGTAGCAGCCTAAGTAGGGAGGCCCAGACTTCCCTCTCCCCAGCCACTTGGAGCAGCTCCTCCGGGGGAATCCCAAGGCGTTCCCAGGCCAGCCGAGAAACATAGTCCCTCCAGCGCGTCCTGGGTCTTCCTCTGGGTCTCCTCCCGGTGGGACATGCCCGGAACACCTCACCAGGGAGGCGTCCAGGAGGCATCCTAACCAGATGCCCGAGCCACCTCAACTGGCTCCTCTCGATGTGGAGAAGCAGCGGCTCTACTCCGAGTCCCTCCCGGATGACTGAGCTTCTCACCCTATCTCTAAGGGAGAGTCCAGCCACCCTGCGGAGAAAACTCATTTCAGCCGCTTGTATCCGAGATCTTGTTCTTTCGGTCATAACCCAAAGCTCATGACCATAGATGAGGGTGGGAACGTAGATCGATCGGTAAATTGAGAGCTTTGCCTTTTGACTCAGCTCTCTCTTCACCACGACAGACCGGTACAGCGCCCGCTTCACTGCGGACGCTGCACCTATCCGCCTATCGATCTCACGCTCCAGTTTTCCCTCATTCGTGAACAAGATCCCGAGATACTTAAACTCCTCCACTTGGGGCAGGACCTCCTCCCCGACCCGGAGAGGGCATGCTACCCTTTTCCGGCTCAAGACCATGGCCTCGGATTTGGAGGAACTGATCCTCATCCCGGCCGCATCACACTCGGCTGCAAACCGCTCCAGTGAAAGTTGTAAATCACGAACTGATGAAGCCAGTAGGACCACATCATCTGCAAAAAACAGAGAAGCGATTCTAAGGTCACCAAAACGGATCCTCTCAACACCTTGGCTGCGCCTAGAAATTCTGTCCATAAAAGTTATGAACAGAATCGGTGACAAAGGGCAACCTTGGCGGAGTCCAACTCTCACCGGAAACGAGCCTGACTTACTGCCGGCAATGCGGACCAAGCTCTGACACCGGTCGTACAGGGACCTAACAGCCCTTATCAAAGGGCCTGGTACCCCATACTCCCGGAGTACCCCCCACAGAACCCCCCGAGGGACGCGGTCGAATGCCTTCTCCAAGTCCACAAAGCACATGTAAACTGGTTGGGCAAACTCCCACGCACCCTCCAGGACCCTGTTGAGGGTGTAGAGCTGGTCCAGTGTTCCACGACCAGGACGAAAACCACACTGTTCCTCCTGAATCCGAGGTTCGACTATCCGACGGACCCTCCTCTCCAGAACCCCTGAATAGACCTTACCAGGGAGGCTTAAGAGTGTGATCCCCCTATAGTTGGAACACACCCTACGGTCCCCCTTTTTGAATAGGGGAACCACCACCCCAGTCTGCCAATCCAAGGGAACTGCCCCCGATGTCCACGCGATATTGCAGAGTCGCGTAAGCCAACACAACCCTACAACATCCAGAGCCCTAAGGAACTCCGGGCGAATCTCATCCACCCCCGGAGCCTTGCCACCGCAGAGCTTTTTAACCACCTCGGCGACCTCAGCACCAGAGATCGGAGAACCCGACCCAAAGTCCCCAGGCTCCGCTTCCTCAGTGGAAGACGTGCCAGTAGGATTGAGGAGGTCTTCGAAGTATTCCGCCCACCGACTCACAACATCCCGAGTTGAGGTCAGCAGCACGCCACCCCCACCATAAATGGTGTTGGTCGCGTACCTCTTTCCCCCCCTGAGACGCCGGATGGTGGACCAGAATCGCCTCGAAGCCGTACGGAAGTCATTCTCCATGGCCTCTCCGAACTCCTCCCACGCCCGAGTTTTTGCCTCAGCAACCACCCGAGCCGCATGCCGCTTGGACTGCCGGTACCTATCAGCTGCTTCCGGGGTCCCACAAGCCAAAAAGGCCCAATAGGACTCCTTCTTCAGCCTGACAGCATCCCTCACTGCCGGTGTCCACCACCGGGTTCGAGGGTTGCCACCACGACAGGCACCAACAACCTTGCGGCCACAGCTCCGATAAGCTGCCTCGACAATAGAGGCGCGGAACACGGCCCACTCGGACTCCATGTCCCCCGCCTCCCTCGGAACGTGTTCAAAGCTCTCCCGGAGGTGGGAGTTAAAGCTCCGTCTTACGGGAGACTCTGCCAGACGTTCCCAGCAGACCCTCACAATACGTTTGGGTCTGCCAGGTCTGACCGGCATCCTCCCCCACCATCGGAGCCAACTCACCACCAGGTAGTGGTCAGTTGACAGCTCCGCCCCTCTCTTCACCCGAGTGTCCAAGACATGCGGCCGCAGATCAGATGAGACGACAACAAAGTCGATCATCGAACTGCGACCTAGGGTGTCCTGGTGCCAAGAGCACATATGGACACCCTTATGCTTAAACATGGTGTTCGTTATGGACAATCCATGACGAGCACAGAAGTCCAATAACAGAACACCACTCTGGTTCAGATCAGGGGGGCCGTTCCTCCCAACCACACCCCTCCAGGTCTCACTGTCATTGCCCACGTGAGCGTTGAAGTCCCCCAGTAGAACAAGGGAGTCCCCAGGAGGCGCACTCTCCAATACCCCCTCCAAGGACTCCAAAAAGGGTGGGTAGTCTGAGCTGCCGTTTGGTGCATAGGCACAAACAACAGTCAGAGCCCGTCCCCCCACACGTAGGCGAAGGGAGGCTACCCTCTCGTTCACCGGGGTGAACCCCAACGTACAGGCACCAAGATGGGGGGCAACCAGTATGCCCACTCCTGCTCGGCGCCTCTCACCAGGGGCAACTCCAGAGTGGAAGAGTGTCCAACCCCTCTCAAGGAAACTGGTTCCAGAGCCAGAGCCATGCGTTGAGGTGAGTCCGACTATTTCTAGTCGGAAACTCTCAACCTCACACACTAGCTCAGGCTCCTTCCCCACCAGAGAGGTGACATTCCATGTCCCAATGGCCAGCTTCTGTAGCCGAGGATCAGACCGCCAGGGTCCCCGCCCTCGGCCACCACCCATCTCACATTGCACCCGACCCCTTTGGCCCCTCCCACAGGTGGTGAGCCCATGGGAAGGGGGACCCACGTCTCCTCTTCGGGCTGTGCCCGGCCGGGCTCCATGGGTAAAAGCCCGGCCACCAGGCGCTCGCCAGCGTGCCCCACCTCCGGGCCTGGCTCCAGAGTGGGGCCCCGGTGACCCGCGTCCGGGCGAAGGAAAACTTAGTCCATTTATTTTACTCATCATAGGGGTTTTCTACATATAAACAGACTCCCATTTTCCTTGGCCGTTTGTGTGCCTGATGTCCTGATTGTCCTGACTGGTTTTCGTCCTCCATCTGGGTTGTCCGTCGACTGCCGACTTGTCCTGTGTGACTGATCTGGGCCGACTGATGCTCAGCTCGGACTAATTGTCCAGGTGATGGCTTGAGTGGCGTCTACTATGGTACGGCAGTTCTTTCCAGGACAGACTCTTTGGACTGCTGCTGCCTGATTGATCGAGAATCCCCCAGGCGGTGGTATTATTTCTGGTTTGGTGTACGATTTGTCTGTGGGGTTTTCTTTTTATATGTACTGCTCTGAATTGCACTGCTGTTGCTGAGTGAAGCCATAACTGTATTTTAAAGTGAGTGATTTTAACTTAGTATTTTTAATTAAACAAACAATTGTGCAACTTAAACATGTGGAACTGTAATAAATTGTCTCAAGCCTCCTCTGTAACGGGTCTGCGTGCCTAAAGGTAACTTTTTATGTGAACTTATTTCAACCAGTTTCATTAGGCCCAAGTAGCAAAGCGCTATGAAGGCCTATTGTAATCGCACTGTTCAGACACGAGCTACAATTTTTTCTGCCAAATGAATCTGCCTTTTGGGGGCTTTGTCATATCCCAAAACTCACCAAATTTGGCGGCCGCATCAGGACTGGTAAAAATGTATGTATTTTGGGGGCGTGTCAAAAATTGCAACAGAAACGACTCAAGAGCGCCACCTAGAACTTTTTAAAAGACCCTCCACATTAGCCTTAGTTTGTCATAGAAACATGAAATTTGGTACACTTGTCCAATTCACCAAGATGCATAGAAAACCCTCTGGCACCAATGTTGTACGATAAATAGGAAGGCGACCATTTTAAAATGCTGTCCAAATTTTAACACCTTTTTGGCTGTTTACAACCTCCGCATTTGAACAAACTCCTCCTAGGGATTTCGCTCAATCACTTTCAGATTTGAATATTTTGTTCAAAAGGTATGGGGGACAAAAAAAGATCAAAACGGTGTGTTTCGAAACATGCTGAAGGGGCAGGGCCAGGCCTCAAAGTTAGACATCTCGCCATGAAAAACGAAACGCTAATAGCACTTACATGAAAACTGTCATACATCAAACCTTCAGTGATTGATCCACATCCGGTTCTCTGAAAGACTGAATGGTCAGATCATGACGTCACTTAAGCTATGCCCCCTGACAACAGGAAGTGTCAAATTTTACATTGAACGGTCCAGATCTGACCCCTGTTACCTAATCAGCATGATAGTGTGTCCAGTGACCGAAGACATGTTGGTGTAACAAGCTTTCCAACACTGACCATATTGGATGGAGCATGTGGGGGTGGTGACGTTGCAAAGTAAGATGGAATGTCGTCGGCATACGTTTGGGTCAAAATTCCACAGATTTGAAACGAGGTACACCAAAATCAGTATGATCAATCGTTATCCACCCCTTGAACAGGAATCCATGCTAAATGGACAATGGCCTCCACAACGCTCCCTAGAATATTTTAAAACCTCAGCTCCAATTCATTTTTGGCCCCATAATTCTGAAACTCGGTGAACATCTGTATCTTCTCAAGACCGACGAAAAAGTCTCTTGTAGCCCTGGTCCAAAACCAACTGGAAGTCAGCCATTTTGGGCCAAAGGGTCATTTTTCAGCATTTCTAATTGCGGATTTGAACGAACTCCTCCTAAAGCTTGCGTTTTCGTTTATGCTAAAGGGACGTGGCCAGACCTCAAACTTACGTTTCACGTCATAAATTTCAAACAGCTTTAACTTTCATAATGAAAGACCGAAATGTACCAAACTTGACATGGGTCTTCCCTGTCGGATGCCTGATGATCCTATGTGGTCATGTTGTGATGTCATCGAAGCCCCTCCCCCTCAGAACAGGAAGTCACTTTTTTAACTTGGAATGCTCCCTCTCTGACCCCCATTGAACTAATCAGGATGATCTTGTGTTAGAAGAAATAAGAAGTTGATCAGACTTGTTTTAAATTACAAACAGTTTTCATTAGAGGATGTGGGTGGGCATGGCAGCTTGACGATCTCAGATGTGACGCCATCCCCATATGTTTGGCTTTAAATTCCACACACTTGAACCGAGATGCACAAAAATTGCTACGATCATTATCCACCACTTGAAGAGACATCCATGATAAGTGGACAATATCCTCCACAGCACCCCCTATATTATTACTAGAGTTACATCTCAGTGATACATCATCCGATCTATACGAGATTTATTGTGCTTCATCAGTGAGCACTTCTTCACACATTGGTATTGTGGTTTAACATATGACTCCAGTTCACCCCATACATTATCCCAACACTTACAGATCAGTGATATATCATCCAATATGTACCACATTTATTGTATGTCATCAGTGAGCACTTCTAGACACATTTCTGTTGTTATTTCACTTTTGAGTCCAGTGCGCCCCCTACATACTTCAAACTGTTGTATGTCAATGATAGATCATCCGATCTGTTCCAGATTTATTGGGTGCCATCTGTGGGCACTTCTAAACACATTGATATGGTTGTATAACATGTGACTCCAGTGCGCCCCTACATTACTCCAACAGTTACAAATCAGTGATACATCAAACAATCTGCACCAGATTTATTGTGCTTCATCAGTGAGCACTTTTATACACATTGGTATTGTGGTTGAAAAATTTACTCCAGTGCTCACCCTATCTCAATGATACATAATCCCATCTACAGTATAGTAATAATAATAATAATGAATTCCATTTATAACGCACTTTTCATTAATAAAAATCTCAAGTGATCCATCTACACCAGATTCTTTAGAGTAGATCAATGAGCACTTTGAGACAAATTGGTATTGTGCGTTCATGACATCACGGCCGACAAGATGGCGCCAGTGACGGCCAGCCGCTTGCCACGTATGCTCTGCTTGTTCGCTGTTTGTTTGCTTTTTGGTATTTTTTGCTTTGATGTCTCTGCTCTGCTCGTCTACGACCGCACAACTCTTCTCAGTCTTGGACATGTTAAGTTACCTGCTTCTGGTTTTAGTAATTATTCATCAAGACTACCTCCTCACCTGTCAAACATACCGGACTACCTGCGCCGTGCGCCCTGCGCCTTTCAACCTCGGAAACGCCCAAGGAGACGCGGAAAGCGAGGAGGATTTTTGGTTAGGATTAAAGCCTATCTGAATTCATCTGGCAACAATTCTGGTTTATCTCACTATTATACCAGCAACTTTCTGTATGAATGGAGACATCGTTGGATTAAATCTGTGGCTCCATCCCTTCATTTGGAACATGAGTCTTCATATTGGAGACGGGAAAGGATTTCCAAGTGCGGCACAATAAACATCAAACATCTCCGCCAGCTGGCCCGCGCACCTGCTGCAGACAGCACGGATCAGACTCTCCGGGTGGCCTTGCTGAATGCAAGGTCCCTAACCAATAAGACTTTTATTCTGAATGACTTTTTTACCTCCAAAAAACTGGATTTTATGTTCTTGACAGAAACTTGGATTCATGTTGGTGAATCAGCTCCATTTTCTGAACTTCTCCCTCCTGACTGCGCTTTCTTCAGCTCTCCTCGGACCACAGGTAAAGGAGGTGGATTAGCTTCTGTTTTTAAATCCAGTTTTAAATGTCGGCAGATCCCCACTCATTTTTATCAGAGTTTTGAACTTCAGATGTTGGAGATACACTTCTCTCCACTTTTACTCTGCGCCACAATCTACCGGCCGCCTAAATACAGCAAGGATTTTATTAAAGATTTTACTGATTTTATGACGGGACTTATGCTACGTTATGACCAAATTTTAATAACGGGCGATTTCAATTTGCACGTGGACAGTGAGGCTGGACCTCTGGTCAAAGATTTTATGAACATTATTGACTCTTTTAATCTCACGCAGTCCGTCACAGCCGCCACGCATGAGAAAGGGCACACGCTCGATCTCGTGCTATCCTATGGGATTAATATATCATCTGTGGAAATCTGTGGAAGTCTTTTATCAGATCATCTACCAGTTCTGTTCACTGCGGTGGTCTCTGGCAGGAAGGAACGGGCTGGACCATCCGTGCGCTCTGCGCGCGCAATTAATTCAAACACTGCGCTGCGCTTCTCCACTGGTTTTAATGACTCTGTCTCCTGCAACCCTCAGTTCTGCTCTGTGTCCAGCGTGGATGAGTTTACTGAACTTTTTAGTTCCACATGCTCTGACATTCTGAACTCTGTTGCTCCGCTGAAGATCAAAAGGAGGAAGTCATGTCAGCCGTGGCTGAGTGAACACACGCGCGCGCTCAGACGCCTGTGCAGACGAGCTGAGAGGAAGTGGTGTAAAGACAGACTGCAGGTTTCCCTGGACTTATTTAAAGACAGCCTGTCAAATTATCAGAGTGCTGTTAAAGCTGCAAAAACAGCTTTTTTATCTAACATGATTTCAAACAACAGTCACAGACCGCAGGTTCTTTTTAATGTTTTTAACTCCGTTGTGAATCCTTGTGATGCTGCTGGTCATGTTGCTGAATCTCCTGCACTGTGTGAACAGTTTTCTAAATTTTTTATAGATAAAATCACTGCTCTGAGACCCTCTTCAACACAAATTTACACAGATCCATCCTCATTCCCTCCATCCTCAGCTGCCTTTGAACAGTTTGAACCAGTGACTTTAATTGTTTTAAAGGACATTGTGGATCACATGCATCCTTCTAATTCACCTTTGGACTGTGTTCCCTCTCGACTGTTCAAAGAAGTTTTTAGCACACTTGGACCATTAGTTCTTGTCATGATTAACATGTCCCTGACATCAGGCTGTGTTCCAGCTTCTTTTAAACATGCTGTTGTGCAGCCTCTCTTAAAGAAGAAGAACCTCGATTCAGCACTGCTCTTAAATTATAGACCCATTTCAAAACTACCTTTTCTGTCAAAAATTTTAGAGAAAGTTGTTTTTAATCAACTTAAGAGGTTTTTAACTGCCAACAGCATTGGTGAAAAATTCCAGTCAGGTTTTAAATCAGGCCACAGCACAGAAACAGCCCTTTTAAGAGTTTTTAATGACCTTCTTTTAACTGTTGATGCAGGAGGATCTGCTGTTTTAGTGCTTTTAGACCTTTCTGCTGCCTTTGATACTGTGGACCACAACATCTTGTTGTCACGACTGGAACACGTGGTCGGTATCAAAGGCACAGTTTTATCCTGGTTTAGATCCTACCTGACTGACAGAAGTTTTTCTGTTCATTTAGGGAACTGTTCTTCATCTCCAGCTCCTTTGATCTGTGGAGTCCCTCAAGGGTCTATTTTAGGTCCACTGCTTTTTAATTTGTACATGTTGCCTTTGGGGTCCATTTTTAGAAAACACAACATTCCTTTTCACTGCTTTGCTGATGATACACAGTTATATCTTCCGATTGAGTCAGACAGAGTCACTCCACTGGATTCACTCCTGGACTGTCTGAATGACATTAAAATCTGGTTAAAACTTAATTTTCTAAATCTAAATGAAAATAAAACGGAAGCCATCAGCTTTGGCAAATGTAACACCCTAAATGTTCTTGGCCCCTTGGCTTCATACAGCCACTCCAATGTCAGGAATCTGGGAGTTATTTTTGATAGTGCTTTTAAGTTAGACAAACAGATAAATGCTGTAGTTAAATCCGGTTTCTTCCAGCTAAGACTCATTGCCAAGGTGAAGTCTTGTCTCTCTTTCAGAGACCTTGAAAAGGTGATTCACGCTTTTATTACTTCTCGCTTGGACTATTGTAATTCACTGTATGTTGGTTTAGACAAATCATCTTTGCATCGTTTACAATCTGTCCAGAACGCAGCAGCTCGTCTTTTAACTTCAACTAAAAAATATGAACACATAACCCCTGTCCTGGCATCCCTTCACTGGCTCCCTGTCTGCTATCGAATTGATTTTAAGATTTTATTGCTTGTTTTTAAAATCTTAAAAGGTCTGGCCCCGTCATATTTATGTGATCTTATTAATATCTACACTCCTGTAAGAGCACTCCGGTCTACCAACCAGTTTCTCTTAGATGTCCCCAGATCCAAAATGAAATCCAGAGGTGATCGGGCTTTTGCGGTTGCTGGTCCAAAACTGTGGAATAGTTTACCTGAGGAAGTAAAGACCGCTCAGACTGTTGACACTTTTAAATCTTCACTTAAGACTCATCTCTTTTACTTGGCATTTGATCCTCGCAGAATGTGAGATCAAATTTTGAGCAGATTTTATTGTTGTTGCATTTACTGATAGCTTTATTATGTTTAGTGGCACTAGATGTATTTTACTTTGTTTTTATTTTTTATTTTTTACTGTAAAGCACTTTGGTCGACTTCGGTTGTTTTTATGTGCTATATAAATAAAATTGACATTGACATTGACTTAAGCCCCACCCACTCACACAGAAACTCCAGATTATTGGGTGACTCTTCTAGCTTTGTCCCATGTAACATATAAGACTGACACTGTATTTGCTAATTGTTGATTACCACATATAACGTTGAAAAGCCTAATGGAAGAAGGAACAAACACACCCACGCCCCACTGAACATAAGTGGATCTATGGTGGAAGTGGTCTCCAGCTACAAATACTTGGGTGTACACTTGAATGATAACCTCAGCTGGAGCAACAACACCACCAGCCTGATCAAGAAAGGTCATCAGAGACTCTACTTCCTCAGACGGCTGAGACGAGCTGGTCTGAGCAGCCCAGTTCTCACCTCCTTCTACAGGTGTGCAGTGGAGAGCATCCTGTGCTCCAGCATCAACGTGTGGCATGGAGGCTGCACAGTTGCAGAGAGGAAAGCTCTACAGAGAGTGGTGAAGGCTGCACAGAAGTCTGTTGGAGTCAGTCTCCCCACCATCACAGACATTTACACCTCCAGATGCAGGAAAAGAGCCACCTGCATCATGAAAGACCTCACTCACCCAGCACACTCACTCTTTGCCCCACTCCCCTCAGGACGGAGGTTGAGGAGCATCAAATGTAGAACCACTAGACTGAGGAACAGCTTCTACCCTGAGGCTGTTAGACTCATGAATAAAAAATAATAAAAAAAAAAA